>APFE031429085.1:44998-108231 GCA_000404065.3 Pinus taeda | reverse complement strand
TCCGAATCCAGTTCTTCCAATGATGGGAAGAAGGTTGAAAAGTCGAAGGTGAGATGCTTTCGTTGTCATGAGTTGGGCCATTATGCTACTAATTGCCCAAAGAAGAAGTCCAAGAAGGGATCCGGGAAAGGATCTAAAGGTGAGGCACTTGCTTCACAGTTTGAGTTGGATTTCACACTCTTCGCATGCATGGTTTCATCCATTATGGGAAGTGGTTGGTTTCTTGATAATGGAGCTTCTTTCCACATGACTGGTGACAAGAGTTTTTTCAGTACTTTGGAGGAGAAAGATCTCTAGATACTCATAGGGATGGGTAATGATGAGAAGTATAGTGTCTCAGGTGTAGGCATGGTTATTTTTCAGAGGGAGCATGAAGCTTGCCTTACCTTGACCGATGTCAAGTATGTACCAGGACTGAAGAGAAACTTGGTGTCGATCGCGATGTTGGAAGACAGAGGCTATGATGTAGTCTCAGAGAGGGAAAGGTTTTCCTTAGACACATGATCACTAGACAGGTGAAGTAGATTGGTTCACGGGTTAAGAACCTGTATGCTCTTGAGGTTCAAGATGCATGCAAAGCCTTGAGCAAAAAGGCAACTGATGGAGACTTGGTGGTTGAGAGGGAGGGTATATTACCTCTCAACATGCAGAGCCAGAAGAAGTCTCAGACAATGATGGAGGAGCCATGATTGGTGCAACAGCTTCAGGAGATTGTGGAGTAGCGACAACAAGGGAAGCTGACAGGAGATCTAGTGGAGACATCTACTCATGTAGAGACCTCCAGTAGGGGGAAACTTCGAGCCAGGTGGACTGAGGGATCGCATCCAGACATACCTCCAGGTAGGAGGTGGGGTGATGTGGATTGATAGTCCCAAGGAGGAGGGGCAAGATCCTTGAGGTACCCAACCTCTTGGATGAGACCTTGCTATGGGAACCCCGATGTGGAGTAGCAGGAACTGATTGATTGGGTAGAGACAGATGCGGATGGAGTGGCAGAGAGAGCGTTAGTGCAGGGAATCCCAGGACAGTGCATAACATGCAGGCTGCAGCAATGCAAGAGGCACAAGTGTTTTGCACAGTGCTATGTGGCACATAGAGGTGTGCAATGGTGCGAGATGCATGAAGATGTTGCAGTAGCGCAGATGTCAGAGAGGGAGCACTTGTCAGCAACAGGTAGAGTTTCAGCACCAGAGTATGTTCCTAGCCCAACAGAGTGGTCAGTTGGGAGTGTTTTTTGTTCCAAGTGTTGTTGGAGCAAAGTGGACTGGGCAGATGTGTTGCATGCAGAACATTCCAGAGTTACAGGATCAGGTTTGAGAGAAAGCCTTTCTTGTTGAGAGGGAGTGTTGAAAAGTGTGCAACAAGAAATGCTTGTTGAGAATGCAACAAGATAATGGAGCTTAGTGGAAAGGAGTCGCCTTCACTAAGTTGTCCCGCAGGCTATTTTTGGCGCAAAGTCTATTTTTAGACATATGGATCATGGTCTATGAGTTGCAGGATGTTGTTTATGGATGATTGGTTATGTTGGGAAAAATAGATGGACTTCTATTTTTTTTATCACAGCGGTGTGATCAGAGTCTATTTTTAGACTATCAGGTAAAAATAGAACAGTCGAATATTATTAACTCTTAATAATATTTGGACTATAAACATTATCTTATTCTCTTGGAGCACTTCAGTTTGAGCTACGGATGCGGTACATGCAATTGCATGAAGGAAATACGTGGTTCTTATGGGTTACTTGAGCTATTGCATGGAGGACTTCAGTGATTGAGTTCTGATTGAGTTCTGTGGAGTTGGATGAGCAGTTAATGGAGTTGTGTTCAGTTTGACTTAGTTGAACTAGTTGTATTTAGTCTAACTGATCAATAGACTAAGTGATGAGTGGTGTGAATTAGTTATTAATTAATTCACTAATATTAACTCATAATGCAACTGACGAATACATTAGTTAACTCAGTGCATGGACAGTTTAGTGGAGACAAGTGGTAGAGGTGAGTGAAAGGGCAAGACAACTATCAGTTGTGACTATAGTTGTGCATGAGATTTGCACATGCATGGATTGAGTATTGCCAATGAGGATTGCATGGTATATCCAAGGGAAATACGAATTTGCGTCATTCATTCATTAGTATTCTCATGCAGGTATTGTGCAGTGGAGGCAGGCAAGCAGCGGAGGAGATTTGGAGATCAGATCTGAGTTGTATTGTGTGTAATAGGTGGAGATAGTGTTGGATACTTTTGAAGAGTATTGTACTATGTATTATTACATGTTCTCAATCAATATAATATACAGATAGTTGGGGTTTTTAGCGAGATGCTTTCCCTGGGAAAATACTATGTTGATATGTGTGATTGATGCTCCTATGTGCGCATGTTATTGTTTCTGCTTCTGTAAATTGATGATCAACGTAGAGGAGGTTATGTATTATGCATGTATTCCGCAATAGTGTATAATCAGGATAATCTCTGTGAATATGTGTCATATTATTCAAAATTTCTACAGAGTTGTCTTTAGTACGACTTTTTGGAAGTTTTTCGAGTGGATTTTCTGGTCTAATTTCTCTTAAATCCGACAAGAATTTGTTCAAATCACAAGTTTGATTGGTAACCCTTGCACAATAGAAGTTCCCTAAGAGTTTTTCAAGGTGCTTAATCCATATATACAGTGAAAAAACTAGTTTAAATAACACAAATCAAGGTTTCACCATAAATTTTTCCATCGGATTCCGGCACCGAAACCTCCAAAAAATCACACTATAGACAACTCCCTAACAATTTAGGTTCCACTGACAAAATTCCATATCAAGTCGGACTTAAATTTAGGGCTGTAAGTTGAAATCCCCATATACACAGTATCTCAAGGAGCATACTTCAGTGGACAACAAAGTTTCTATCTACCATGATGTAAAATTGTCTAACTATTGACACGGACTCATATAAGGATTTAAGGAATAATTTTTCGCTAATGTGACGAAGTGTTGATATCTCAATACCTCAACCCCTAATAGCTAGTTGTTTTAATTGCCAGAGAAAAACTATGTCATTTGACTTTCTATCGCCCCAAACAAGAATATATCGAGGAAAAATGTGAAGCACATGAATTCACAAAAAACCAATGAGTCAACACTCTAATTATGTTCAATAATGGTGATAAAGGTAATAGCAAATGACGAGAATTAATTCTTCTAGTCTAAGAAAAAAAAGGCTGCAGACATCTTGAAGTGTGATTCATGCGGGTTAACCAAAAAATAGGTCTACAAATTTGTTGAAATGTGCTAAGAAACTAATGACAAAGTTTAAGACAATGTTGAAGTGCTGGCAGTGGTGGGTGGCTTTATGTAGTAGCAATTAAGACTTCAATAACCATAGTCCAAGCCAGTTGAGGTTGCAATGGTAAACGTAGAAAGACTTGGGGTTTAGGAAGGGCATTTGGGTTCCCACACACATTTATTTTAGCTGCATGCCAAATATAACAAAGGCGCATAGCTAGCGTTTCCTGCCACTTAGTTTAATTATTGAATTTTGAAATGTATGAACCAACTACCACATTTGAACAAAGGCTACATTGCTCGTAATAATTTAAAAGACTTATTATATATGTGTAGCATTCAATTGTTTTAGTTGACTATTAATTATATTTGACCAAAAAAAAATCTGGTGTTCTTTTATAATTTAACATCAGTAATTAAATATTATTATTTTTATTATATATAAATTTATTTATTTAAAATCTAATTGGTTCAATTCAACCAACTATATTAGCGAGTATAACAAATCCCTTTTATTGGACTTGAATTTGAGAAAAAAATACGAAAATTCACCATATCTTTTATTCAGCTTGAATTTGAGAAAGAAATACAAAAATTCACCATATCCCAAGCCAAACCGTTGAAAATGCATTATGTACTATGGTTGCTTGGTCAAAAATGCATTGGACATGGGACAAGTCCCCATGAAGATATGAAGGGATATCAAAGACCAATTTGTTGGGAAAAGAGAAAGTATTAAACATAAGCATTTATTGTGTGCTTTGATTAAGCAGAATCTAATCTAATCTCTGGTTAATTATATAGAAACACGACAACAATTTCTGATAAAAGTTTTTGGATATGTACTACTCACCAAACTTGCCATTAATGGAAATAAAAAACGCAGGTGTCACAGTTCATACTTTTCAAAATTCAATAATTAAACTAAGCGGTAGGGAATGCTAGCTATGCGGCCTTGAACTTTGAAATGTATGAACCAACTACCACATTTGAACAAGAGCAAAATTGCTCGTAATAATTGAAAAGGCTTTTAATGGAAATAAAAGACGCAGGTGTCACAGTTCATATTTTTCAAAATTCAATAATTAAACTAAGTGGCAGGGAATGCTAGCTATGCAGCCTTGAACTTTGAAATGTATGAGCCAACTACCACATTTGAACAAGACCTACATTGCTCCTAATAATTGAAAAGGCTTATTATATATGTCTAGCATTCAATTTTTTTAATTGACTATTAGTTGTGTTTGACCAAAAAACTATTGTTCTTTTATAGTTTAACATTAGTAACTAAATTTTATTATTTTTTATTAAATATAAATTTATTTATTTAAAATCTAATTGATTCAATTCAACCAAATATATTAGCTAGTATAACAAATCTCTTTTATTGGACTTGAATTTGAGAAAAAAATACGAAAATTCACCATATCCCAACCCAAACCAAAGAAAATGCATTGTGTACTGTGGTTGTTTGGTCAAAAATGCATTGGACATGGGACAGGTCCCCATGAAGATATGACGAGATATCAAAGACCAATTTGCTGGGGAAAGAGAAAGTATTAAACATGAGCGTTTATTGTATGATTTGATTAGACAGAATCTAATCTAATCTTTGGTTAAGTACATTGAAACACATGATGACAATTTCTAATAAAAGTTTTTGGATATGCATTACTCACCGACCTTGCCATTAATGGAAATAAAAGACCTGGGTGTCACAGTGGAATAAAATCCTGTAACACGACTTATTATTACTTAATTTGGTTAAATGAGAATCTAATCATTCATTAGAGACAATGGGAGTTTTTTTAACAAGAAAATAAAGTGCTACTACGAGGACTTGTCTGAAGAATCTACATTTATATTACCAAAGTGGATCCATCGAATACAATCTTATTTCAATTCTATAAATAATGAATGTTAATTTATGAAAAAAATTAGTTGTCCAACTACCCCACTGACCTTTGTGCCTCTATGTATGTTTCTACCCTGACCTTTGTGCCTCTATGTATGTTTCTGCCATCCATGTTGGTGTATTTTGGGTACATGCATACAACTTCATTTCAAACTAATCTTCTAAGATTATTATGTCAATTATTTCCTATCAGTTAGTAGGTTAAAAGTATCTATCTTGGAAAAAGGACAAATCTTATGTGTTCCCCGACAAGTTTTAAAATTGACGCCCATATGCCCGTTTTTCCACTTTTTACCAGTAAAATATAGTTTATTCTGAAATGAACACATTAAGCTTAACTGGAATAATTTTTTAAAATGTCAAAATGACGGGTATATAAAAAATTCAAAAGTTTCAAAATTTATATATATTTTTATGTATTTCTAACTAGTACTGGGATATGTGGAGTGGTCGATTCTTCTGACAGCCCACTTGTGTGTAACCCCTACTTCACCTTACTACTTTAGTTTGTCTAGGGTCAGTTCTTACCGTCAAAAACACTCAATGCATTGTATTTTGGTACCTTCCAGATAACTTGTGTCAACAAAATCTTATATTCGTTTTCTAAATGGCGGTTTGCATTAATTGAGAATCAACTTCTACATTCATCATTAATATGTTGCTTGTGTTTATAATGTTGAATCATGAGAACTGAAGAGTGGGACTGTGGGAGAGAGGCATCCTAATTAAATACAAAGCAAAAGCAAAAGAGGACGATAAATGAGAAATTTTCATTGTTCATTCTCCTTGAAAAGAGATTAAAGTAAATATGTACTTGTAGAGGAAGAGGAGACACCATTGTTGCAGGGTGAATGACTCAGAGCTTCTCAAAATCAAATTTATATAAGTTTTTCATTTATGGCAGTCAGAATGGGCCTTCAAGAGGTTTACAGTAGTGGACCTCCCAAGGTTTCGTTAAAGTATGGAGAAGTCAGCGATAACCTTGTTTTATTGATGGAACCTCAACCACACGGTCATATGAGCACCCTCTCCACGACACTCAGTTCTCTGTTTGCCAATCTTAAAGATTGCAGGAATTAAAGCGCTGCATGATTTGAGACATATAGAGAAATACGCGACCGGAAAAGTCGCGCAGCTCCTACGTGGATGGAAAAACTTATTTAAGATACCTGGTATATGACGATTATTCTTGTCCAGTTTTCTTCTCATAATTTTAGCGTTGTTATCCCTTTAATGCGAGTGTCGAACCCCACTGTCTCTATCACTTTCATATAAGCCCTACTTTCCCTGCTCAAATTTGATACTTTCATTTTCTAGTGGATGAAACGGTTTACTAAAATCATTTATGTGTGTAACTGCATATTGTGGATCACGAAGACATCAAGATGATGAGGCTTCTCAAAATTCGACCATGAATTCGAGCTAAAGTCAGAAATACTAAAAAATATGGTACTTACTTGATGTTATCCTAGTAAAATGGTTTACAATTTCCTGCCTTACAATTTCCTGCCAGAATTAGAGGTTCTTTAAAGTTTCCTTGTGAAGTGGTATTTACATCAAATATTGCTCCCATACTGAAATACTGAAGAAATAAAAATAAAGTATCCTATAAAGTGGTGCTCCCATAAAAGAATCTAAAGTAAATTTTATATCTGAAAAATAAAAAGAATCTAAAGTAAATTTTATATCTGAAAAATAAAGGACAAAATATCCTAGCAAATGGTATTTTTAATAGTATTTCTATAAAATAAAAATATTGTAGAGTGACCAACAATGTGAAGATACAAAAAATAAAGGACGAAGTATCACGGGAAATGCCTATCTATTATGCAGAGCACGGGAAATGCCTATCTATTATGCAGAGCTTGTATCAAATTGCACACCCTATTCCTATGTATATGCAGTTGAACATTTAACACATCCGATATAACACTCCATAACAGACGTTTGCTTAAAAATTGTTTGCAATGATCAAAATCACACCCAAAAAAATAATAAGTCCATGTATGTGGCATTCTTGGCTGGAGCTGGAGACTATGAGACTATGTCAAGGGTGTTGTCGGTCTTGTAAAAGGCCTCCGCAAGGTTAATTCTCCTTACCCTCCTATATATATATATATATATATACATACAAATTTAACCAGCCAATATGCGGAAAAATGGCCGTGCCAATATCTATGATATCCCATATATGTATAAACCAGAGCGCAGAAAAATGACTTCCAAAAACAATACGATCCCACAAAATTCTAAGGAAAGAGGTCCAACCTACCAGGTAGGTCTCAGAGATACCTTGATTCCTCTGGGACTATTGGAAAAAATAAAGAGGTGATATTAACTCATAGGAATTTCATGGCGGCTACCTTGATAGTGACCAGTGACCAAGAAATGAAAAGCGTGGTGATATTAACTCGTAAGAAAGTGACCAAGAAATGAAAAGCGTGGTGATATTAACTCATAGGAATTTCATGGCGGCTACCTTGATAGTGACCACTGACCAAGAAATGAAAAGCGTGGTGATATTTAACTCATAGGAATTTCATGGCGGCTACCTTGATAGTGACAAGTGACCAAGAAATGAAAAGCGTGAAGCATTGAACTGTCTTATGTGTTATTCCCATGTTTCATGTGACAGTCTGGTATGTGTCACATATGAGCAGCGCAGGAGAGGAAATGATGTGGTTCCAATTGGAAATTTACCTGTATAAAGATGCCGGAAGCAATTTAAGAATACAAGATATCCTATTTAACTGTGCCAACGGAAAAGAAAATTTAAATTCGTTCTGCTTTTAAAACTCAGTCTCTCACCCAGCAAATGACAGAGATGTAGACAGATGGCGACGATGGTGGCACCGTGGCACATCCCTCGAGCATCAGGCACAGATTTTCGAATTTAATAACACATGTGGCGTGAATGGTTCCCAGCAAATGACAGAGATGTAGACAGATGGCGACGATGGTGGCACCAGGGCACATCCCTCGAGCATCATGCACAGATTTTCGAATTTAATAACACATTGGCGTGGATGGTTGACAGTTTTCTTTTTTTAATTACATCTTTAATTATGTGAGCCATCTACAATTTTTAGACTATTGTGTTTGTCGAATCTGCGAAAGCCCAAAAATGAGCGAAATCTCACTTATGAGCAGTTCCCAAAAATGAGCGAAATCTCACTTATGAGCAGTTCCTGAAGACCCTCATGAGGGCCGAAGAATTGCTGAAGAAGTGGGAAAATACTAGTTGTTTCAAATTTTTTCATAGCCTCAGATATGGATTTCAAATCCGGCCGCTGGAAAAGGAGATTTCTGATTTCCTACGTTACCAGATGCCCGTCAACATCTTCCTTGAGGTGAAGAATCTCATAGCAGAGTTGACGAATCTTCGCAGATTCAACAAAGGGGAGCAGATAATATGTTTGAGGGCGCTTTTGTCGAAGTTTCTTGTAATTATAATGGGATGGGAGTGTCGGATTCTGGGACCTCTGGATATTTTCCTTTAAGCTTTGGCCAAATACTCTGCAATTAGGCCAATTTTTGCGTCCAGCTGAGGCGGTATCTTCCTTTCCTTTGAATCAAAATCTAGTGATTCGAACACTTCTTTGGCACTCCAGCCGGCTTTTCTGAGAGAAACGGAGAGCAAATCAACATGAAATGTGAAGTTTTCCACAAGATTCTGGCTGTCCGAGCCTTTCTGAAAACAAGAAGCCGGGGTATTTATCATATCAGAGATCTCATCTTCTTTCCAACCGCCATTCCTTAGCCTGGAGCCGATGTCTCCTAAATAACCTGCCAGCCATTTTCTGCTGAAGCAATTCCGGGCCTCCGGGAGAGGTCTTTCATCAAGGCTTGGTTGTTTCTTTGCTGAATTCGTTAGGTCGACATCGACTTTAACAGAGGAGAAAAGCCCTTCCGGAGGTGCGATGTTCAATACCTGTTTCTTTTCTACGAGGTCACTCCATAAATCGATTTTCCGGGCCGCCTTGGCAACTCCTCTCTGGACCAGCCCACAAGGAAAATTTTATTGAATGCGGCAAAACTAGAACTGGGTATTCATTAATTTCTGCGCTAACTGGCATTCTCGTTTCCAAGGTAATTAAATTATCTCATCCATTTCATTGACTGAAAAGCCTACAAAACCTGCAATTCCTTCGTGCCATAATATACATTATTGCATTTTCTGTCATAGGCATTGAAATCAGACAGCCCAGATAACCGGAGATCGAATCCCGTGCCCAGCAAAATAATAGAAGCCATGTCGATTCCGGGGTCATTGGGGAAACAATTGGGGAAGAGACTGCAGCAGCTCACTCCGCATGACCAGTGGGAATGGAACTCGCGACACCACTGGAAGCATTGGCACGGTCTGTGGACCATGTGGAAGCCTACTGAGGGCCCTGATATTATGAAAATCTACAAGCCCGTGAGATCCCTATGGCCTGTGGACGAAGAGCGCGTGCATCTGTGTCACAGGAATAAGTCGTATGAAACCACCGGGAAAGGGCCCGATATCAACTGGGAGAGCGGACCATGGGCCATGTATGAATTCAAGCACAGTCTGCAAGATGGTATATGGCATCCCAATTCTCTTGACCACAGAATTATTCGGTTCCCCAATGGTGATCTCGGCTGGGTGCGGCTGGCATTGAAGCCCAATGACCCCAAGTCTGTGGTCTTCAATGAGCTCCATTTCATGCCATGTGAGCTTCATTCCATGCCATGTGAGTTTAATGAAGACTTTAACAGAGGAGAAAAGCCCTTCCGGAGGTGCCATGTTCAATACCTGTTTCTTTTCTACGAGGTCACTCCAGAAATCGATTTTCAGGGCCACCTTGGCAACCCAGGGCGGGGCTTGAATCATGAGCCTGTTTGGGCACATCTGCTGAGAGCGGTTTCTCATGGAAGTCCCTGTGTTGAGAGCGGTTTCTCATGGAAGTACCTGTATCTTTAAATAATAGCTCGCAATCACACAGACATGACACTTAGTAACTGAACGAAACTCTTCAAAACACGACAAGGTTTTCTTATATAGAGTTATGCCCTGTCCAAAAGCAGTTAATGGAATGAAAATGTCCAGAAGCAGCTAATGGAATGAAATTACGCTACATAACATGGAATTCTCTGGGATGATAGGTAAATTCTCTGGACTGGAAGGCAAAGAAAGTACGCCACATACCATGAAATTCTCTGGAATGAAAGGCAAAGAACCATCCAGAAAGGGAGGTTAACTCACCTTTTTTTGGTTACTCAATTACTATCAAGAGAGGGCGAATTCTCTGGAATGAAAGGCAAAAGGGTGGTCAACCTATAGTAACTGTGGCCTATAGTTAATGTGTCTTAAGGTAATTCGCCTTGTCTTTTTTGCTGGCATCTCTTATTGGTTAGTCAATATCTATATGGTCGGTGAATCTAGACGGTCAGTTCAGGGGGCTAGGGCTATAGATTGGGGCAAGGACCCCCGCACCGCACTACACCGAATAAATATTCAAAAAAGATAGGCCCACCGCACTACACAGAATAAATATTCAAAAAAGATAGGTTCGGTAGGGTGAGCTTGACAAAGGTGATCAGGTAACTATAGCTGCAGTCAACACGGGTGAGCTTGACAAAGGTGATCAGGTAACTATAGCTGCAGTCAACAGTACACGGGCAGAGTACAATGTCATCATGTGTCTTAAGATAATTCGCTGTGAGGAGATGATTCGGTAATAGTCGATGCAGTCAACAGTACGCGGGCAGGGTACAATGAATTTGCTGTGGGGAGATGATTAGGTGATTTTCGATGCAGTCAACAGCTCCGGTCAACAGTACGCTGGCAGAGTACAATGTCATCATGTGTCTTAAGGTAATTCGCTGTGGGGAGATGATTACGTAATTGTCGATGCAGTCAATAGTACGCCGGCAAGGTACAATGAATTCGCTGTGGGGAGATGGAGATGATTAGGTGATTGTCGATGCAGTCAACAGTCAACAGTTCACGGGCAGAGTACAATGTGGTCATGACTAAATAAGAGGGGCTTGACACAACTAATCACCCACAACCAAAAAAAATTAAATAAAATTAATTAATTTTAAATACAAAATTAACATTACACATCCCATTTTAATTTTTGGTCAAATTAAAATAAATGGACACTCATTGGTCAAATTAAAATAAATTGGTTGTTATATTGGTCAAATTAAAATAAAATCACATCTAAGGCATTTGTGAATGGCAAGGGCTAACCAGCGTGCTTGCTAAAGGGCATTAAATGCCCTAGTACATGCATGCTCTATAACAAAGTAACATACAACTTTTATTTTTAATTTATGTAGCCACCAAAGGTTTTGTGTTATTTTGTTATAGTGCATACATGATGATATAATGATTAAATTGATTGAAATAATGTAAGTCTTTATTCTAAGGTTTTTTATATTTTAATTAAATTCTCTAATTTCAAATATAATAAAATGAGCAATAATCTATTTCACAATTATCATTTTAAAATTTATTCCTTACTATTAAATAGTGAGCTTTTCAATTCAATTATTTATTTGAGTAATATATGAATAGAGGAATCTCTCTTCCGATAACATGGTTGAGATGTCTCTGAACTCTTGATCTTGTTGGGATGCTCTTCTGGACTATCCACTAGATTTACCTCCTAACCAAGGAAGTAATTCCTAGCCTAGGAAACCTCCACAGGTCCCTTAACTCTCCGAGCTCAAGTCCAATCAGATGTAGTGTCTGTCCAAAATAAACAATACTCTCATCGTCTCCCTTCTCCCTTTCCCCTTCTTCTCAAAATGAATTCACCAAAACCACCCCCAAACCAAAACAAAAGCAATGCCAAGTCTCTTCTCTCCTCCAATCATCTTTCCCCTTTTATGCCTCATTTTCTCTTTCATTTCAATCACCTATCATTAATGCATAACTACCTCCTTATTCTTACATTTAACTTATATTCTCTCTTCTCTCCTCCCATCATCTTTTCCCTTTTATGCCTTATTTTCTCCTTCATTTCAACCACCTATTATTAATCTCATAACTACCCCCTTATTCTTACATTTAACTTATCTTCTCTCTATTAAATTTAAGAGGACATTTTGGGATTAGATATGAATATTTAATTTGGTAATTAATTGGAGATGACCATGTTTTCTCCCAAATAAATTTGAGAAAACATTTGGAATGAGATATGAATATATAATTTGGTAATTAATTGGAGATGACCAGGTCTTATCCCAAATAAATTTGAGAGAACATTTTGGGGATGAGATATGAATATATAATTTGGTAATTAAATGGAATGGACCATGTCTTCTCCCAAATAAATTTGAGAGGACATTTTGGAGATGAGATATGAATATATAATTTGGTAATTAATTGGAGAGGGCCATGTCTTCTCCAAAGTAAATTTGAGAGAACATTTTAGGAATGTGATATGAATATATAATTTGGTAATTAATTGCAGAGGGCCATGTCCTATCAAAATTTAAATACGAGAAGGTAAGTTGGGAAATGAATAATAACAAAATTTATATCAGTGATAAATTTATTTACAGTTTCACCAGTATGCACCAATATTTCTTGATAATTATAATTCAATATTTTAAAGTAATTTAAACACTAGTAAAATTTTTATAATTCAATATTTTAAAGTAATTTAAACACTAGTAAAATTTGCATGATAAGATTAAGTAGGACATTACAAATAAGCACATATCTAGTTGATTGAAGTCCATTGTTAATCTAATACCTATTTAATGACTTAATGGAAAAAAAATTATTATATATTTTATTTTTATGAAAAAAATTAATTTAATAATAATTTTTTAATTTTTTTTACCTGTTCACTGGTGTTTTTTTAGCGTAGTTGTATAAAGCAGCCTTAGTATGCAAAAGGTGTTGTAATGTCTTTTGGCTCTCTAGCCCAATATGCAAGAGATGTAATGTCTTGTGGCTCTCTAGTCTAGTATGCAAGAGGTGTTGTCATGCCATCTCAAATGCAATATGTAAAAGGTGTTGTAATGTCTTGTGGCTCTCTAGCCGAATATGCAAGAGATGTTGTAATGTCTTGTGACTCTCTAGTCCAATATGCAAGATGTGTTTTCATGTCATCTCCAATGCAGTGTGCCAAAGGTGTTGTATTGTCTTGTGGCTCTGTAGCCCAATAGCCCAATAGGCAAGAGATGTTGTAATGTCTTGTGGCTCTATAGTCCAGTATGGAAGAGTTGTTGTCATATCATGTCCCTCTGTACTCCAGTGTGCAAGAGATGTTGTAATAGAATGTTGTGTAAACATTTTGACTAAGTCATAATACATAAATAAAAAACTAAATTAAAATTAAATAAAAAAGTTAATGTGATGTAAACATTTCAACTCCATCAAAATAAAACAAAAATAAACCTATGTTAAAATAAAAAATTTACAAGAGGTGTTGTCATGTTCATCTATACTCGAGTATGCAAGAGATGTAATATAAAACATTTTGACTACGTCAAAATATAAAAATAAATAAATGAATAAATAAATAAATAAATTAGATAAAAAGATTAATGTAATGTAAACATTTTAACTCCATCGAAATAAAACAAAAATAAACCTTCATTAAAAAAAATAAATTATGTTATTATTTTTTTAATTAATTTTTGTTGAGTAATTAAGGTAAACTTGATTTGGTTTAGTTACTGGTGGTTTTTGAGCTCTAGTTTTATGAGAATCCATGGTATTACCCATGATATTTATGTAGAATATACCATATTAAAAGGGGAATTAAACCAACCTAGCGTAATAAAAGGGGGAATTAAACCAACCTAGATCCATCTTAACTTTGGATCTATCACAGCGTCCAAAGAAATCAAATATCTTGAGATGGAAATATTCTAAGCTGCAAAGATATGATACATCTCAATACTTGGTTTGGTAGATTTGGAGTTAACATGAATTTAGGCTAGTATGATAAACATGTTGTAGTGTAATGTAATGTGTTGAAAACATTTAACTTAATAAAAATAAAATAAAAATTAAAAATTCTCCATTCCATGGTTGTAATTGACTAGACAAACTAGCTGCTTTCTTTTAGAAACTTACAGGTTTTCGTACTAATAATATTCTAGATAGTGTAATGGGGCATCATTTGCAGTGCTCTATTTTATATTACAATAGATTTTGTTTCAATATTTTATTTGAGAAATAGGACAAAGCTTCATGAAACGCTGGAGGTAATGTAATGTGTTGAAAACATTTAACTTAACTTAATAAAAATAAAATTAAAATAAAAATTCTCTATTTTTTTTTTGTAGGCTGGGGCGGGACTCTCTGATTTACATTTCCATTAAGTACCCCTCGACGGGGAAGGGTAGCCCGAGATTTGAACCCAAGACTTCGGGTTCGGTGAGACTTCAAATTTAATTTGGTAAAGTTACTAGTAGTTTTTGAGCTCCAAATTTATGAAAACCCATAGTATTCACGTGAAATAGAATTCCTACCTAGATCCATCTTAACTTTGAATCTATCAAACTTAAAAAAAACAAATCTTTTGCATCACAACAAACTTAATCACTCTAAACCTTAAATTTAATGATTTACCTAATACAATAAATACTAATTAAAAACAAACTAATTTATCATGAATCTAGTTTCACTTCTATTAAATAGTAATTAAAAACAAACTAAAAAAAGGTAATTTAAAATGAATTCTAAATGATCCTGTACATCATATTCTGTGTACACGTTTATCTAAAACCAACCTCAACGTTAATAAAAAACAAACTAATTTAACATGAATCTAGTTTGTCTGGAAAGTGATTACATCATATTCTCTGTACACGGTTATCTAAAACCAACCTATTCATAATACATTTAGACAACATTTACGGTTAGCTGATGCTCTGTGATTACATTTACGGTTAGCTGATGCTCTGTGATTTACTGTGAGCCAAGTTTCACTCCTGGGAGACGTATTTAAACGAACATGTCGCATTGCATCAAAGGAAGGTAAAGAACAAACTTTTCTGTGTTTAGCTCGGAATCCATGGCTTCTGCCGCGAAATCCTTGGCTTACCTCGTTCCTCGTACATATCACATACGCTCGACTTCGTTAATAAATTTCATAACTCTTCCTTGTATTACCAGGAAAGAAAGCATCAGTAGTAAAGTGTGCCACAGCAGCCACGCAAATAATTTGCAAGGGTCTGATCGGATACGAGAAGAGGAGGTGGTGATTGTGGGAGCTGGCATTGCAGGACTTGCTACTGCTTTGTCTCTTCACAGGTTCTCTTTATTTTCTGTTTCGATACTCTGCAACAACCCATAAACTTAAAAGTGGAGAAGGGTGCAAGCTTTTGAATTATGAAAGATCTGGCCTAGGCAGAATTGAACACCACTTCTTTTCTTTGTGCTTTCAGTTTATTTGTTTATGCATTTACCATTCTATGCTTTTAGCTGATAGAGGTAAATATCTGGCTCCCGATCCGAGTTATAAGTACGGCTAAATCTTAAGGTTGCCAGATTTCACATGCTTTAATGGTTTAGGGGTACAATTAAAGATTCCCTGCTTGTGGCACCTTTTCTAGACTATATTAATGTATCAAATATTATAGCTTATGTTTGGTAAGGATGTTTTGTTTCAGAGCCAAATGCGAAACTGTGTTAATTGAATCCTCATGTTGCCGATAATTGCAGGCTTGGTGTTAAACCATTGGTGCTTGAGCAAGCAGATTCCCTAAGAACAGGTGGAACTTCTTTGACTCTTTTCAAGAATGGCTGGCGGGCGCTGGATGTTCTGGGAGTGGCCGAGGACCTTCGCAAAGAGTACAAGGAAATACTCGGGTGTGTTTCTGGAAAAGTAAAAAAAAAAATCAAATCCTGTCTTCGAGTTGAATAGCTTTAACAGTGACCTTTACTTGGATGTTCTTGTAACTTGTGCAGATGAACCTCCTATACAGATATTTGAGTGGAGTCATTAAATGAGATGTTCAAAATTGACAGCTCAGTTTTTCCTTTAGTTTTGGTTTTCATAGTCTGTAAATAGTGTAGGGAAAGGGACGATAATGAGATATTCATAAACAAGACTAATCCCAACCTGCCACAATCAGGATAGTTTAGAAGGTAGCAAGCAGAAACCTTATCATTGTCAAATTGGGGCTGAAAAGAGTATTGGAACTGCTAAGGTCTTCTGTCAGAGCTTGTGCCACAACAAAGCTGCAATGAAACAGAAATTATGGGAAGCACTCCATCGGAACAAACTGCTCTCAATCAGGAAAGCGAATCTATATATCATTCAATTATGCATCTATGATGTAACTATCTTAAGCAACAAAACGGAATTGACATGTCACCATCTTGAGCCCTTAGTGCTGTTTGGTAGGAGCAAGCAGCAAATAAGTTGGAGTATTGCTCAATCGTCAAGAGTTGAGATCACTTCAACTTGGAAGGTGAACAAATGCAGCAAGGATCCCTGAAGGAATAAATTCATCCAAAGTAAACCCTCTTGGAATGCAATCAGATCATAACTTTAGCATAAACTGTGTTCATGAAACGAGAATATAGCTTCTAACCCCAGGAAAGAATTGTGGTAAGAATAAAGTGTTGTGTCAAACCGACAAGATCCTGTCCTTAAAAGGATCCAAAAATGCCTTACATCAGGCTTTAAAAGCAGAAAACCTATAATTGAGAAGAAAAAGAAGGCCGTGGCTTTCCCCAGTCTGCATGGATAGTATAAAGTTGCTGGCAAACACATCTTGTTATTGTTAGAACTTATGCAAGGATAGTATAAAGTTGCTGGCAAACACATCTTGTTATTGTTAGAACTTATGAGTGACAGCAATATATAGACTTGAACCATGTGGGAAAGCACCATGGAAAACAATAACCACCAAGCAGTTCCACATTAGTTGCAATATAGTTTGAAATATACAGTCAGACTCAGCATTCCACATCTAAAGTTGTATATCCCAGGATATGAGGAGTCTAGCGTTCTATTATTTGGACTTTTCCAGGTAATCGTCATTGGAATCCAGTCAGAGAAGAATTGCTGGAATTGCAATTTTTCATTGTTGAATTTGTATTTTTCTTAAAAATGGATCTAATGCCCCTTAAAAACCCCTATTGCACCAGGATTGTGCAATCTTAACAATTGATATCTATGATTTCAGAAATTCTTCTAAATTTTTAGCCAGTTTAAACAAAAATGATTGGAAAAAGTCCAAACTGTAACATATTTAGGCTACATGCAAAACAAATATTTTATTGTTAACGCTGCATTTCGTGATGGTTATTGTTTGCAAAGCATTACTATATAGCAATGACTCAAAAACTGAGGCAAGCCATGACAAAAAGGGTTGATTTCAACCAAAAACCCACAAAGAAGCCAGAAAATGAGAAGGGAACTGGACCCTAACAAGACCTGGTTATTATTTGCCAAGCACAACTCTAAGACTGACTCAAAAATTGAGGCAAAAGCTCACAAAAAGGGTGGACTTGAGTGAAAACTCATAAGAACCCTAACAAGATCTAACAAGGATGCGAGGACCCTAGGGCTCTAAAGGTGGCAAGAGAAGGCGTGATAAGGAAAAGATCAAGTGGATCTCCTTCAAAATGTTTTCTTACATGTCAAAGTGTATGTGGTACCAGTGTTTTTAGACCCGGCCGACTCGGAACTGACTCAGCCGAGTTGGTCTGAGTTGGTCAAAAAAAAATTGACCCGACCATTGAACCGGTTCGGCTGGCCGGGTTAATACCGAGCAAGCCAAGTTGTTACACAACTCGGCCGGCTCGGCCGAGACTGTATCAACTTGGTCGGGTTACGGACAGTGGCCAGTGAACTCCAAATAACTGTTTTATTTATTTATTTATTTTTTTTTTTTTATTTTTTTTATTTTTCTGAGTGTGGGGGACTCCCTGGGCTTCCCTGTCTAACTCATGGGTTTCCCTGTCTGACTCTGATCCCTAGTATTGATATGCTATTCATGGTAATGTTAAATTCTTAAAGTAAACAACTCGGCTGACTCAGTATTAACCCGGCTGGCTCGACCAAGTCCGTATCAACCCAGTCGAGTTACGGACAGTGGCCAGTGAACCCCAAAAAACCGTTTATTTTTTATTTTTTCTGAGTGTGGGGGACTCCTTGAGCTTCCCTGTCTGACTCATGGGTTTCCCTGTCTAACTCTGATCCCTAGTATTGATATGCTATTCATGGTAATGTTAAATTCTTAAAGTAAAAGTGACATTCTTCTTAATTTTCATTTTCATCCTTTTATTTAAATTTTTAACATTACTGTGAATTGACTCAGGATGTTTGAGAGTGGTTCCGACCTCATTGGATTTCATATGGAGAAAGTAGAACTTTAGATTTCATTCAAAATCCAGTAGACTTCTCAATTTTTCAGGATTTCAGGATTGGGGGATTGCAATGTTTCCATTGAATTTTGTCATGTATAGTGTATGGAACTCATATTTAATCAAGAGCACCAATTCCTCTATGTACCTTGATGTTAGTGACATTGGTTGTTGAACTCCTCCGGGATTCGCTCCCAAACTGGGAGCTTTTGAAAATGTCCCTCCCACTCCCGTTTTCGCTCCCGCTCCCTGCTTTCGCTCCCGCTCCCAAGTAACACTAAGCTAGATGATGTTGGCAACTCTAGCAGTAGCCAGTAGTACTGGTCACAAACTTTTGTTGTAGAGGCCATTTCTAGCCTCCTTGGTTATGTGTTTTTGTTTTGATTTCTATATCATCATTGTGTATGTATTGGACAGTGCTATGGGTGCCATTTTAATATAATGGATATATTCATGAGCCTACTTTGATCATATGTTATCTTCTATCTATATTCTAATGCTGTGTGTTTAGAAACATGAATGAAAATCTTTAAAATTATGTGTTTTTATAAAAAATAAATATTTAATGTATTTTTTACAACGACCGAGTCATTGAAATCGAGCTGGCTGAGTCGATACTGAGTCGGAGTCGACACTTGGCCAAGTTGGAGTTTTAAAACATTGCATGGTACACACCTATGCATTTTGGCTCAACTATGATTGCATAACAAGGTTAAGGCAGTTTTGCTACTATAAATAGTACTTTTTATTTAGGAAACTATGAAAAAAATATCTTAGAATAAAATGAATTTGATAGTATTGATTCTAAACAATCAATGAAAATCGACACAAACTTCTTTGTTGAGATTCTTGTCTGTAATTGTGTATGTCTCATGTTCCAAAGATAAATGCATGATCATTAATTTCTGTATCCGCTTTTATTGTTCTTAAAAGGAATGCTATTCTTGATTCGCTATGATTGTAGCAGACTTTGGAAAGTCATTGTTGTACACAGATTGCCAACTTTCTGGTTTTCAACTTAGCAATTGCATTTCCATCTTTAATTGTCATTTTGCTTCCTTTTATTGCTAAAATCACACTATCATCTCCCTTTCCTTTCTGCGTGGGGCAACCATAAAGAACATACCCTCTTTTTCTTTTTCTGTTCTTGAATATATAAACATGGTAATGATATAATAACTCATTTCATCTACATTTCGCTTGAGATTGCCTGTAATTCCAGCGTTTGTAGACAAAATTGTGGACATAATTCAAGAGATTTAATCCATAGAATTTGCATTCTGTTTTGCATTCTATTATATTTATTTTGTTACTGAATTAATTTGGAATACGCAGGTTGCAGATCCAGACAAATGATGGGCCAGTACTCAGATCTTTCTCTTTACAGGTTGAAGACAACAGGTAATACTGGCTCCATGTAATTTCTGAAAAAATCACGCCTTTATTTATATAAAATCTATGTACAATTCTCAAAACTCCCTAAATGCTATCCTGTCTAGGCATGCTATTCTACTTATTTATATAAGAATCTATATACAATTCTCAAAACTCCATAAATGCTATCCTGTCTAGGCATGCTATTCTACTTGATGTAGCCAAACCTCTTTTACAGGCTTTATACAATATATCATTTTAAGACGAACAGTTAGATTTACAGTTGACACCATGAGAGGTATGCAGCGGCCAAAATTAAAAGGAGACTATTTAAACACAAAACCTTATAAAACCATTATTTATTGCAATACAAAAATTTAAAACCACCACTGATCTAACATGCCGCTGAACAGTTTGCAAGAGCCCTGGCAGGTATATCAGAAAAGTCACAAAACCTTTATTTTTTTATCAGAATAGCCATTTGATAAGATATTCCGAATTAACAAATGGAGTTGGTTCATTGCATTATCTGCAATGGCCCTTTTATATGAGCTCATAATTGCTTCCTATGACACTCAACAGCCTGCATGTAACAAGTCGCTGCCTACTCTTTTACAGGAATAAACACATCCAACAAATCACTAATAAGTGGAAGTGCTTTACACACGAAGAGAACGTGGTTTTCTTGTAGATCACTTAACCATAGTTTGTACGATGTTATAAGAAATAGCAGTTTATATCTTTAAAATGACGCTTTGTTCTGGCTCCCTTAATTTGTGTACTCGTTGAAAATAACTTACAACAATGAAAAGTAGCACATCTTGCTGAAAATGCTAAATCTGTTCTGAACTCATCTAGCATTTGTTTATACATGATTTTGCATTCAGGCTGTTCTGAAACCAGTTTTTTTCTAGCAATGAAAGGTCTTGTTACCCACCAGCCTGTGGTTAACCCCAGGGGAAGTTTTTCCCCCTTTGATCCAGCTTGCCAGCCAGCAGCCCCACAATGATTGACAGATAGCAGTACCATATGCCTATGAGCCACTCTCCAGTCAGTGTTTAGTTCATCTAGCCAGTTCAGCCGATGAAGGTGGGTCTTCATATATGAGGTATGCTAACCATTTTTGTATTCAAGTGCTTTCATTTAACGGTTAAAGTCGCTCTAGTGTGGATCACGGGTTAAATTTCACTGTTTAGGAGAGACACAAATAGGAGGCATTGATTGATAATGTGTACCCATGGTAATCCATATTTTACACTTTCCTCCCTTTCCCTTGTTCCATGTCCCTTCTTCTGGTTGAGTGCTTGTTGCTCACATTCATTGGTTCCCTGTGTACCATGTCCTTGAGCAGGGGCTTGGAAACTTGGCCATAAGAAGTTGATGCAGCTGAAAAAAAGTTAAAAGCATATGTAACCACACCAAAAGAAAAATGTTAAACGGAAAGATGGTTGGGACAAAATGAAAGTGAGTGGAGAAAATCCTAACCTAAGTTCTACGCTCCTCATTAGCCCTCACCCAGTTCCTAGCATATCATGATCTATCTAAATAAAAGGAACTTTTGAACATCCCAATCCCAATGAGCAGTGAACCTCTACACCATTAGGGGTATATTCATGCATCTAGTGAAGCTTGCAGCCCAAGCTATGCATGAAAAGAAAAAGAAAATCATTAGAGGGAAAGGTGCACAAGAGGGGAGGTAAAAATAGGATTAAAAAGGGGTAACTCAGGTCCCATGATTGCTCCCTCTTCATGTCATGACACTCAAGGATAATGGTTGCATAGATGGTACAACACAATGGCATCTTCCATGAAGTAAACTGCATTCAATGTCACCTTTCACTTGCAGCTTCTGACTGAGGGATCGGCATAGGAATTGTTCCTCCCCTTGAAGTATGAAGTGCCTAATAAGGCCTGATGATATCCCTCCCATACTTAAGTGGAGTAACTTGTTTACAATTCTTAAGATAGAAAGACATTTGAAGATGAGGCTTGTGTGATGTACTTTACCGCCTTGTTCCATTAAATATGGCCCACTATAATACATTTATGGTTTGTGGTACCTTTGATTGTGATCTCATTTGATTCCATGAGTTGTGTTAGGTTCTTGCTTCCGGTACAAATGGTCATCCCTTGAGGGATCTCAGCATGCTTCTTTAGCACTTCATAGAGGACATCCAGTGCACTCAAGGGCTCCACCAAAGCACCTAGAGACAAGACATTGGCCACCTTTTGAGGAGCCTTTGTCCTTGAGATGATTTAGTAATGTTGATGATGACACCCTCTCCCTCCAGCGTCTTGGACACTATTTAGCTGAGCTAGGATAGTGTTAATTTGGCGTAGCATCGGATGTGCTCTAGCCATGGAATTTGGTGGAGAGGTTGGGGCACATGAGATCTCCAATACTCAGAAAGGGTTTGGGTAGATTCTAAACAGATAAGGAGATATTAAAATAATTAATATTTTTAATGGAGTCCCTAAGTCTAAACTTAAGGAAAATAAAATATTAATGTGTATTAATATGAATTTGTGTTAGAATGGTCCAAAAGACATGGATCAAGCTAGATCTAATTCTTAGATGTTGATTAGGGACTTAATCTCGGCCGTTGAGATGTCAATAGGAAAATTATAAGAGGAGGCTTGAGGGTCACTTGGAGAGTACACCAGAGTGATCAGTCATTCTATTCTCTAGAGCAGGGTTTGCTAAGAGAGATAGAATCAGTGATCGAGATAGCAACTGAGGGGCATTGAGTACAGATAAACAAACAAGACAGAGATTGTGCCGGGAGAGCAGTGCAGCAGTCAAGGAGGGTGACGCAGAGCTAGTAAGAGCTCACGCAAATTCAGCCAAGTGTTGCGCAGAGCATCAAAGAGGCCAGCGCAGTTGATGCAGAGGCTCCTGGGGCTGACGCAGGGCCTCCTGGGGCTGACGCAGGCCAAGAAAGGCTAACGTAGGGCCAACATGAGATAGAGAGGGGCTAACACAGTCCATTTTGGGCAGACGTTGGGGTTGCAAAGCAATTTTGTGTTGAGGAGTTGCCGGAAGAACTTTCTGGGGTTTCAGCGAGAAGATTTCTCTTAAACTGTGATGTATAGCTTCTAAGGATATTATTTGTTGGGTAGGCCAGTTTCAGCACCTAGATTGTACTCTGATATTGCTTAATAAGAAAACTCTCAAATAGTTGCATCGGTTTTCCCACATTGGGTTTTTCTGGGGACATTGGTCCAAAAATAATGGTGTCATGTGGTGTGTTTGTTCTTGTTTCTTTTAGTTGCTGATCTATAATATTTTGAGCATGCACTGGTGTTTATTTTCAATACTTGCTTTGTAAATAACTTTTTAAAGAAAAATAACAAGTAGGTAGGAATAAATCAGAAAAAGTGCATGAAGGGTTTCTAAACTAAGTAAAATTAGAAACTTCAACAGATAGCCTAGAGAGATGATGTGCCCCAAGACTTCACAAGACTCCCCTAGGTTGGCTTTATACCATCTCGATGGATGTTGCCCTATGGATGAGCTGATTTGATAATGATGATCCATTGGGACCCCTTTGGAGGGGTTGGCACACGTTTGTTGATGATGATATTTCTCCTTAGCCCTTTGACATCATCCTTGCATGGCTTGGAGTAATATTGTTGGCACCCTTGTTGAGACGTCTTGATGAGAGTGGCCCGTCGCTGCCCACTTGATGAAGAGGATGGGTTTACTTGTTGATAGAGCACCTTACCTAATGATGGAGATGGCTTGTTGATGATGCACATCTTCGAGAGGTTCCTTTGCACCTTTTAAGGGGAGAGAGGCTCCCTAGAGCACGAGGTTACCTTTTAGAGGCTTATTAGCTCACATGTGTGGGCTATTTGAGGCATATTGTCATGTTTCAGCTATTTTTGAGGTCACCTAATGAACTTTTTCACTTGTATCATGGATTTATCGGTTTTGTGGTTCTTTTATCCTTTTTGGAGGGAAATCAACTTACCTAGCCTTGTATAAATAAGGAAGCTAATTCATCCCTTGGATCATTTTGTCACACATTGGATTATGATTTCTTGGCTTTTCTTGTATACTAGTGCACAATGGAGGCCTAGTTGAGTGACTAGGCCTAGTGTTTTTCTCTTTGGTGGATTGAGCTCTTCTCAAGCTTTTTCATTATGTTGGCTTATTTGGCAATTTTGTGCAATTTTCCCTTGTTGAGATATCCCATTTTCCAAAGATTTGAGGAGAGTAGGTTAATTCTTCTCCATGTCCCTTCTTTTGGTTGAGTGCTTGTTGCTCACATTCATTGGTTCCCTATGTAACATGTCCTTGAGAAGGGCCCGGAAACTTGGCCATAAGAAGTTGATGCAAGTGAAAGAAAGTTGAAATCCTATGTAGCCACACTAAAAGAAAAATATTAAAAGGAAAGGCGGTTGGAACAAAATGAAAGTGAGTGGACAAAAGCCTAACTTGGGTTCTACGCTCCTCATTAGCCCTAACCCAATTCCTAGCATATCATTATCTATCTAAATAAAAGGAACTTTTGAACATCCCAATCCCAATGAACAGTGAACCCCTAGATCTTAAGGGGTATATTCATGCATCTAGTGAAGCTTGTAGCCCAAGCTATGCATAAAAAGAAAAAGAAAATCATTAAAGAGAAAGGTGCACAAGACGGGTGGTAAAAATAAGATAAAAAAGGGGTAACTCGAGTCCCATGATTGCTCCCTTTTCACATCATGACACTTAAGGATAACGGTTGCATATATGGTAAACCACAATGGAATCTTCCATGAAGTAAACCCCATTCAATGCCACCTTTCACTTGTAGCTTTTGATTGAGGGGTCGACATAGGAATTGTTCCTCCCCTTGAGGTGCGAAGCACCTAATAAGGCTTGATGATAGCCCTCCCATACTTAAGTGGAGTAACTTGTTTACAATTCTTAAGATAGAAATACATTTGAAGATAAGGCTTGTGTGATGTACTCTAACGCCTTCTTCCATTAAATATGGCGCACTAAAATACATTTATGGTTTGTGTTACCTTTGATGGCGATCTCACTTGATTCCATGAGTTGTGTTAGGTTCTTGCTTCCGGTATAAATGGTCATCCCTTGAGGGATCTCAGCATGCTTCTTCAGGACTTCATAGAGGACATCCAGTCCACTCGAGAGCTCTACCAAAGCACCTAGAGAAAAGACATTGCCCACTTTTTGAGGAGCCTTTGGCCTCGAAATGATTTAGTAATGTTGAAGATGACACCCTCTCCCTCCAACACCTTGGACACTATTTAGTTGAGCTAGGGCAACCTAGAGAGATGATGTGCCTAAAGACTTCGCAAGGTGCTCCAAGACTTCGCAAGTCGCTCCTAGGTTGGCTTTATACCCTATCGATGGATGTTACTGTTGATTTGGGGTAGCATCAGATGTGCTCTAGCCACAAAATTTGGTGGAGAGGTTGGGGCACATGAGATCTCCAATACCCAAAAAGGGTTTGGGAAGATTCTAAACAGATTAGGAGATATTAAAATAATTAATATTTTCAATGGAGTCCCTAAGTTTAAACTTAAGGAAAATAAAATATTAATGTGTATTAATATGAATCTGTGTAAGAATGGTCCAAAAAACATGGATCAAGCCAGATCTAATTTTAGCCGTTGATTAGGGACTTAATCTCGGTCGTTGATATGTCAACAAGAAAAGTATAAGAGGAGGCTTGAGGGTCACTTGGAGAATACACCAGAGTGATCAATCATTCTATTCTCTAGAGCGGGGTTTGCTAAGAGAGATAGAATTATGATCGCGAGATGCAGCTGAGGGGCATTTGAGTACAAAGAGACAGAGAGGCAGAGAGAGTGTCGGGAGAGTAGCGCAGTAGCCAAGGAGAGTGACGCAAAGCCAGCCAAGGCTCACACAGGGCCACGCAGAGGCATCCAGGAGTTGCGCAGAGCCTCAGAGAGGCTAGTGTTGCTAATGCAGGGCTTCCTAAGGCTGAAACAAACCCATCCCGGGTGACGCAAGGCCAGCGTGAGGTAGAGAGGGATTGACGCAGTCCAGAGAGAGGCTGACACTGGGGTTTCTGGGTCAGATTTGTGTTGAGTAGCTGCGGAAGGATTAGCCGAGGTTTCAGCCAAAAGATTTGTCAGAAACTGAGAGGTATTACTACCAAGGAAATTCTCTGTTGGGTAGACTAGTTTCGACACCCAGATTGTACTTTGATATTGCTTAATAAGAAAACCCTCAGATAGCTGCACCAATTTTTCCACATTGGGTTTTTCCGAGGACATTAGTCCAAAAATAATGGTGTCATATGGCGTGTTTGTTTCTGTTTCTTTTAGTTGTTGATTTGTAATATGTTGAGCATGCACTATTGTTTATTTTCATTATTTACATTATAAAGAACTTGTTAAGGAAAATAACAAGTAGGTAGGAAGAAATCAGATAAAGTGCATGGAGGGTTTCTAACTAAGTAAACTTAGAAACATCAACATGGTATCAGAGCATGATTGCAGATCACAGGAAGACTGAAGGACATCAGCCGAGCGGAGCAATAACAGTAGAAAACAATTGTCTCGAGGTGACAAAAGTTGTTTCTAGTAGAGCAACAACAAGGAAGGGTGACGCAGTCTCTGTGTCGTCAAGGGTTAGTCGGGAAGAGGCAGTGCAGAGGCGAAGGAAGGCAAGAGAAGCCTCACGCAGAGCCATGCAGTGGCTGGGAGGGTTGACATAGTTGCTTGAGGAGGCTGGGTTGCGGTGCTGGGATTGCGTAGAGCCTAGGAGCTCTCACCTTCAGGTTGTTGGGGTTTAGAAGGCTGCGGGAATATTGCAGAGTGGAGTTGGTGAGGTATTGTAGTCAGAACAATACCTGACAAAGCACGGATAGAGGAGTTGCTACCGAGGGTTTCTAGCTGAGGAATCCGGATCAGTGGTGCAGTTGCATAAGACAATTAGAGTAGGGGGCATCTCGACAGTGGCAGAAGGATTTCCAAGAGGGAAATCAAGACTCAGAGGGAGTCCAGAGGGGAAGTAGAGACTCAGAGGAGTCAAACAAAGAACTTCCAAGAGGGAAGTAGAGGAGCATCATGGCACTACACGGAGTAGGAGACCAGGATAGACTGGACAGAGCATCAAACTTCGCAGTTTGGAAGGCCAGAATCTTATCAGTACTTGACATGAATCATGTCAAGAACTTCGCCTTGAAGGTAATAGTTGTCCCAGTCGACCCCAATGATAATGATAGGTACAAGGAGGCGGTGGCGAGGGCCAAGAGCGTTATCCTTAACGGGGTCAAGGATCATGTAGTACCACACATAGCCGAGAAGGAAACGACATTTTGAGATGTGGGAGGCTCTCAAGAAGCTGTACCAGCATACTTCTGTGCAGAGAAGAATTTTACTTGAGAATCAGTTAAGGTCGTATCAGATAAAGAATGGAGAACTGATTGACACCTTCCTCGGAGGACTGAATGAGATCCGAGATCAATTAACTGCTATAGGGGCAACATCGGATCAAGAGCTAATGTTGAGGACAGCCTTGAATGTTGTCTCAGAAGACTGGGAAGTATTTGTCTAGAGTATACTGGGCAGAGGGACACTTCACCTTGGGACGAGATGTGGGCGGCTCTTCGCCATGAAGAGATTAGACGACAGTCGAAGACGGGCAGTAGCAGCAAGGGGATCAAAGTCAAGCAGGAGGAGGAAGACGTGGCCCTAGCATTTGAGGGAAAGCAGGAAAAGCGGAAGGAGAAGGATCTCTCCAAGATCAAGTGCTTCCACTGTGGGGAGCTAGGTCATTATGCGACCTAGTGTCCAAGGAAGAGGAGTAAGGGAGAGTCTTCCAAGACTAAGACAATGCTAGCATGGGTAGGGAACGCACTTTTGACAAGCGATGACTTTTCCATGAGTGCACCGCACCACTTGAGAAGAAGTGGGGAGACATTGAGCTGTAGTCAGGCAGGCTACATTGAATGGGGGGCAGGATCCTCGAGGTACCCAGCCTCTTGGATTAGACCTTGCTACGGGAGCCTCGAAGAGGAGTAGCAGGACTAGTTGAGTCGGGTGGACGGATGCGGATGGAGCAGCAGAGAGAGCTACAGTGCAGGAGTCTCGAGACAGCGCAAGGCTAGCAGGCTACAGCAATGCGAGAGGCACAGGAGTGTTGCACCAGTGCAAGATGACACAGAGAGGTGTGCAATGGTGCGAGATGCAGGGAGATGTTGCAGCATCGCAGAGGTCAGAGAGGGAGCACTTGTTAGTGGCAGAGGGAGTTTTAGCATCAATGGGTGTCTCTAGCCCAACAGGGAGGTCAGATTGGGAGATCAGTTACTTACTTATCGGTAACTGAGTTGCAGTGCAGTAGTGGGAAACATAATGCAACATGATGAGAGGAGGTGTAGTGTGGATGCATTGTTGGGAGAAAGGGCTAGTAGCAACACGGATGTAGAGGGAGTTGTCATACAGATGCAACAGTGGTAGTGGCAGAACCATGGGCAGCAGTACAAGATGCAGCGGTGCAGAGGATGTTGGGCAGGAAGGCCTAGCATCAGCACAGGTACTGAGGCTAGATGATCAGAGTTAATACTCCGTGAGGAGCATTGCTAGAGCATAGTCCTCGCTAAGAGGGAGTGTTGATTTGGGATAGCATTGGATGTGCTTTAGCCACGAAATTTGGTGAGGTTGGGGCGCATGAGATCTCCAATACCTAGAAAGGGTTTGGGCAGATTTTAAACAGACCAGGAGATATTAAAATAATTAATATTTTTAATGGAGTCCCTAAGTTTAAACATATGGAAAATAAAATATTAATGTGTATTAATATGAATCTGTGTTAGAATAGTCCAAAAGACATGGATCAAGCCAGATCTAATCTTAGTCGTTGATTAGGGACTTAATCTCAGTTGTTGATATGTCAATAGGAAAAGTATAAGAGGAGGCTTGAGGGTCACTTGGAGAATACACCAGAGTGATCAGTCATTCTATTCTCTAGAGTAGAGTTTGCTAAGAGAGATAGAATTAGTGATCGGGAAATGCAACTGAGGGGCATTTGAGTACATAGAGGCAGAGATAGTGCGGGGAGAGTAGCACAATAGCCAAGGAGAGTGACGCAGAGCCAGCCAAGGCTCACGCTGGGCCACGTATAGGCAGTTGGGAGCTGCGCAGAACCTCAGAGAGGCCATTGTTGCTAATAGAGGGCCAGGGGGTTGACGAAGGGCCTCCCAGGGCTGACGCAAACCCATCCGGGGTGATGCAGGGCAGCGTGAGGCAGAGAGGGGTTGACGCAGTCCAAAGAGAGGCTGACGTTGGGGTTTTTGGGGCAGATTTGTGCTGAGTAGATGCTGGAAGGATTATCTAGGGTTTCAGCCAGAAGATTTGTCAGAAACTGAGAGGTATTACTGCTAAGGAAATTCTTTGTTGGGTAGGCTAGTTTCAGCACCTAGATTGTACTCTGATATTGCTTAATAAGAAAACCCTTAGATAGCTGCACTGGTTTTCCCACATTGGGTTTTTTCAGGGACATTAGTCCAAAAATAATGGTGTCATTTGGCGTGTTTGTTTCTGTTTCTTTTAGTTGCTGATCTGTAATATGTTGAGCATGCACTAGTGTTTATTTTCAGTATTTACATTGTAAATAAATTGTTAAGGAAAATAGCAAGCAAGTAGGAATAAATCAGATAAAGTGCATAGAGTGTTTCTAACTAAGTAAACTTTGAAACTTCAATAGTTGCCCTCTGTATGAGCTCATTTGATAACAATGATCCATTGGGACCCCTTTAGAAGGGTTGGCACACCTTTGTTGATGATGATGTTGCTCCTTAGCCCTGTGACATCATCCTTGGAGTACTATTATTGGCACCCTTGTTGAGATGTCTTGATGAGGATGGCCCACTTGATGATGAGGATGGTCTACTTGTTGACAGAGCACCCCGTAAGATGATGGAGATGGCTTGTTGATGATGCACACCTTTGAGAGGTGCCTTTGCACTTTCAAATGAGAGAGAGGCTCCCTAGAGCACGAGGTTAAGTTTTAGAGGCTTATTAACTCACATGTGTGTGCTATTTGAGGCATAGTGTCATGTTTCAGCTATTTTTGAGGTAGCCTCATGAACCTTTTCAGTTGTATCATGGATTTATCAATTTTGGGGTTCTTTTATCCTTTTTGGAGGGAAATCAACTTACCTAGCCTTGAATAAATAATGAAACTAATTCATCCCTTGGATCATCTTGTCACACATTGGATTCTCATTTCTTGGCTTTTCTTGTATACTAGTTCGCAATGGAGGCCTAGTTGAGTGACTAGGCCTAGCCTTTTTCTCTTTGGTGGATTGAGCTCTTCTCAAGCTTTTTCATGGTGAATCTTGGATGATGCATGTGAAGTATATTTATTTTGCTTGGATTATGATCACAGGAATTGCTATCAATGTTATTTTGGCTTATTTGGCAATTTTGTGCATTTTTCCCTTGTTGAGCTATCCCATTTTCCAAAGATTTGAGGAGACTAGGTTAATTCTTCTCCCTTGATTTTTTTTGAGAATTGAGAACCCTAATTCAAACCTTAAGGCAAGTAGGTTAATTTTCCCTAGCTTGTTGGAATTAGGTTTTTCCCCTTTAGAAGCCCTAGGTTTTGGTTTGTATCCTAGATGCCATTGCCATACATGGAGAAGGAAATAGTCACTATCCATCTTCTGGCTTGAATTGTATTTTTCTTTTAATTTTACAAAAACTTAGTTTAATTAAAATCACCCTTTTTTTATTTTATTGCATTGATATTGGAGATAAATTTCAGCGATAACATTTTTAAATGATTTAATATTTTTCTGAATGTCCTATTGAGTGGAATCAATTTAAAGTGCATTGGAGAGGTATAAAACTTATTTTTCATGCATTCTTATGCGATAACTTAGGGCTGACATGATTATTTTTTATGCAATTACTGGCTAATCTAACAGTTGGAATTTGCTGAATTTTGATTTTTAAGTTGTTAATTTTATAACCTTTCGTTGAGTATAATTTTTATAGAATTTGAATGGTTAATTTTGCTACTGTAATAGTCTTGTTTGGTGTCCTAAACTGCAGATTTTGAGCTAGTTTGCTGCAGTCTTGTGTGCTTAGGGTGTTCCAGGACTCTATTTGAGACTCCCAAGGTCCAAACAGTTTTAGGATTGACCCATAGGCATTCTGAACCTCTTTGCTTGCATTGCACTCCTCCACTTAACCTTAGCCTTTATAGTGCTTAGGTCTTGGTGGGTCTTCTTTGTAGGATCCTTGGGGGATAATTAGCTTTAGCCATCTAGGGTTATTTGATCCCTGAGACTTACCAGAAAGCCTCCCTTGTGGTCGCTGGAAGTCAACACTAAAATAGAAAAGGGGCTGTTGTTGAGGTGACAGTGGTGATACCCTTGTCTTCTTGTGCATTTCCCTTACTTGGTGACGCTTTGAACCAAGGTGCAAGATTTTGCAGCAATAGGCCTCATGAGTTGAGGAAGTAATCATTCTAATTCACAGATGCAGTAATTTTGCCTAACTACTTCATTATGACTGGGTTAAACTCATCTAAGATAAACTCAAGAATATCTTCCTTACTAAAGCTTTTGACTCCAGTAGGCAAGTTTAACTCAATTTCTTTAGCTAGTCTATATTCTTACACATTACACCAGCTAGCAAGCAATAAACCTATTTGAAGGACAACTGATAACTCTGAATCATTGCATGAATTAACCAGGCTGACATAGTGTAAGAGACCTTAATGGCTAGCTCTGGAAGTACAACTAACTGTAAAGTCTGCAAACTTGAAACAAGATTTCACACACTTAATGCACTTTACCACATTTTTGCACGAGCTAATTGTATACCAATTTGCTTCTAATTTCTAATTCGTACCAACACATTTTTGTTGATTGTTTTTGGTCTTTGAGCTACAGTTTAAGCCTCCTGTTTTCACCAAGGTCTTCTGTCTTGAGCACTCACTGTGGCTGGACATTAATAGTGTGGTCTGAAGCTGGGTTTTTGTGAGAAGGATGGGGGTGAAAAGAAGTAGGTGGCACCCTACTCAGATTTGGTTTTAAATTCATTAAATATCTCTCTTCTATATGAAACTGTATGGAAGAAGGATTTTCAGTTTGTGCAAATTTGATCTCGTTGGATTAGTTGAAGGCACATTATAGTGGGGCTACCCTCAAAGCTTCTGTTAGTAAGATATTTTCTTGATGGGCACATTCAGTTTTAATTCCCTGCTTTTTTTTTAGCTGCATGCAATTGAACTGGAAAAGGGATACAGCCTTAAATTTGATTACATTTGTTTGGAAACTCAGCAAGACAAACAAGAAAACAAGAACATCTAGTAAGAGGGTCAGGAAAAAAATTAGAACTTCTAAATTTAGCTAAATCAAAATGAGGTGACAGATCTTTCACAAGGGACAACACCCCGTATGAGTCAAATTACACACGTGAAAGTTGAGACTGTATCAGGAATATGGATGCAGAGAATTAACATGAAAAGATTTCAATTTGGGCCCTATACTTCATTAGGACATGCTAGCTAGTTGAATGACTTATGGGAGAAATTTGTCCATAAGATTGTTATACTTGTTACATCTCAAAAAATCTCCAAAATAAACGAAGATGACACAAGAAGTGACTGTTAATGAAGACATCATCAAAATTTTGACATTTCCCAACAACTCTGGGATCCATTCGATCTTGGGAATGAAAAAATAAATAGTGTCTATTCAAGTTACCTCCTGAAAGTGCTGAGAATGGTTATCCTTTAAAATCTTTAACTGATAATAAGGGACTAAGATTTTAATAAGGGAGGGTCCTTTGTGGTAGCACATGAATGTACCAAGATGAATCAAAAAAGGAAGGTTTGAAGTTCAAAGATCTTGTTCTTCCGAATTTGATGATTCTCCTTCTTATGATTTGTACGACTCCAATGGGATGTTGAGCAATGCAGGAATACAACAGTCCTAGTCATGGGAAGCTGCACAAAAAGAGGAGGTCCACCAGGAGGTTAATAAAGAGGGACCAGTTTACGATCCATGTCCTCCAAATGGAGAACAAGTTCAAGAAGTTGATATTAAAGTCGATAAAGATTCTATGATCTATGATTCAGATGATTCATAAGAGGATGAGATTATTGCAGACTTTCAAAGAGATCTGCTTACAAACAAGTAGGGAGAATATTACCAACAACAACTCCTTCGAGAGGAGCCCATAGTTGAAGAGCCAAGCAATGTCAGTGGCTTCCTGTTACAAAAATATTCCTCCTTGGAAATTGTTCAAGAAAGTGAGACAACCATAAATTTTTCTCATCCATTCCATGATCCAGTAGCTGACTATATGGCATCTTTCTTTGGTCAGTAGCTGATCTCAATTATGGGGTATGTATTAAATGTTTTACCTCAAGGTTTAAAATGGTGCATGCCTAATTTAGTTGTTGAATTTCAAGAGAACAATGGCATAATGTCTGGTACTCAGATGCTGGGCTGGTATGATTGGAAGGATTAGGCAACTCCTAAGTGTCGAAAAAGAAAAAGAAATATAAACACAAGTGAGATGAAAAATAAAAGTAGAGAGTGAGTGGTAAAATCATGAGGATAAACCTCAACATATAGAAAGAGAAATTTATTATATTGTACTCAAAGTTCAAGTAGATGTAGAGAAGAAAGAAAAAACGTCCATGTCACCTTCCATAATTGTGAGTGAGACAATGCGAACCTCGATAATGTCCCTTGGGGAATGCTATGGGTTTCTAGGTCCTAGATGGGTAGTCCTTGGAGGATCCTGGAAGAAACTAGTTGGTGCTATCCTAACACTTGAGGTTGAAGGGAGAAATCTAGTGATGGGCTTATGAATGCTCAATTAGCATTGGTGGGCATCCTTCTACCAAGACAATCTGGTTAAAATATGATTGATTACCACATTGGCATTAGATATTACCTAATTGTTTACTATTGGGGTCAAAATTCTCCCATCTTGCTTCAATGTTATGGTCTTCATTTTCAATCTCATCTACATAATGCAAACAAGCTTGAGATGTAACATGGATAAACTTAAGGAAAAATGACTAACCCCAATAGGGTAGTGAAGGGCATGACCATTAGTAAATGGTCTACTATTGAGAATTATGATAAAAAAATTACCAATTTTCTGGATGTTATCAAGAAAAGTTGGATATATAAACTTGATCATAAACCCTTCACAATCATTAGCCTTGGTGAAGATTCCCCACAAGTTCAATGGATTAAATGATACTTTGAGTTTGGATCAGATTAAATGATTGTAAGTTTGGACCTCTCCACTATAGTTCGAGCATTTGTATGGAAAATATATACTTATGAATGGAAAATTTCCATAACAATTTGTTCTTATATATTTATTAGATCCTAGTGTTGAGAGTCTTTTGTAAAGTTAAAGGTTGCTAGTCGTACTAAAAGCTTTTCTAGCAATGTCCTAGAATTTACTTCCACTATTTATTCCCAGGCTGAAGTAATTCCTATCATTCTTTTGGCTTTTGAATGGCCTTTGTTATAAGAGGATCTCTAATCATTATTTGTCTATGTAATTTTGGTTTTGTCACTTGTTTACGAATAACTAGAATGAACCCTTTCCTTCCGCATATATTCCCTTCCAAATAGATTTAGTTCAATATAATCATTTTGTTTCCCATACTTTCCTTTCCAAACAGATTTAATTTGAAGGAATTGAATCTTTATTACTATTACTCATTTTCCCTTTGTCTAAGCTTCTGCAACAAGGACTACTCTTACATGAAAATTATCCAGATTTACATTTGATCCCAATTGCTTATTCATGCCTCCTCAAGACTTGAACATTCGTGGGTGGCCTGACATGCCATTGTCGCCACTGCTGAACCACAACTCTGTATACATCACTTGCATAAAGCATTTCTTACATTTTATGCTATTCTAAATTTATTTCCTGACAATTCAAGATGATGAATTTGGAACACTATAGTGGAAATTCCCAATGGAATGATAATTCTCTACAGAAAGCTATTTAAAACTTTCATCAAGGAAAATTTGAGGTCTAAAATGTGTCTCCTGAGAAAAATAATAAAATAAGACCTACGAATCTTCAAAGGTCAAAAAAGAAAATTATTTTTTTAATTGTATTTTTGATTTATCTCCTTATAGGTTTACTTAAATTTCAAGTGAAAGAACTCATTGGATGATTCCACATCCAATGAGCACTAAATTTGCATAAGTTCCATACATGAAAAACCTTTTGTTTTTCAAGAAACACATTTCTTTCGTTGTAGTTCTAGTTTATCCTACTGTGAGTTTATCAGAAGTATGTAAACTGGATACAAGTTGTATGTGGAATTTAATTCTGCATCCAACGAGTGCCTACGCTTCAAATTTGAGTAAACCTATCAAGAGATAAGTAGAAAATATGATTTAAAAATGCAGTTTTCTTCCATTACCGCCAAAAACTATTTAGCTTTATGGTTGACATCATTATCTTGAATCCTATTGGTTCTTTTACAGTTGATTTCGATAGTCAATTTTTTATTTCGAGGCCTATTCGTGACCTCAAAATTCCCCTAATGCAATATCTGTGGGATGTTTTGTATATTCTCTAAAAGACCACATCTTAAGGATTGTTTAATGGTAAAAAGTAAACATTTTTTATTTTTGATTCTTAAACACTGATTTTGGATTATTATGTCCAAAGGGTTGACGAAAAGCTAAGAGTTGGTGGCTTTTCTTCTATTGTGCTCCTGTGGTCTCATTTTCTCAGCCTGTAAACTCATGAAATCTGATCTAATAATAGCCTTAGAATCAAGAAATGAAGAAACGAAAGAAATACTATCACAACAACCCCAAAGCTACAGATCACTTAATTGTAAGAATACTCATTTTTATAGCTTTCCTATAAGTTTCTTTGAATTTTCCTCCATTCTCAACTGTTCTTGTTGTCTTTCAATTTAACAGCCAGGAAGTGCGTGGGGTGGAACGCAGGGCCCTCCTGGAATCTCTTGCTCGAAATATGCCAGAAGATACCATATGGTTTGGCTCACATATCATAACCATTGAAAGAACAAAAAACAGTCAAATAAAATTAGAATTGGATGATGGTACGGAGATACTCGCCAAGGTAATGTCTTTTCTTTAACAACACAATTTAACATGTGAAAGAGAGGTCCTAAAACGTCACATAATCCATGCCAAAATTGTTAAAATCAAGAAATTAATATTCATAATAGACTAGTTAGGTTCCTGTTTTGAAATATTCACTCCTGTATCAAGAAAAATGACATTATTTTACATGAATGAATGATAGGCATATGTAGCCAGACAATCAAGAAAGCTGTTGACGTTTGTTTGTTTCATCATAATGTGGGAAGTTGCACATGGTGAAAGTTCTCTTCTTCCATAAAATAATTTATCATAATCATCTCTTGAAAAACTAATACACACGGAAGGATACCATGCTTTATGAGATTGTAGGCGTACGTCAAAACAATAAAGGATAGCTTTGCCAGATATTTCATTACCATCTTCATTTTCTTTCTTCCTGAAAATTAAACAATAGTATTTGAGGAAAGAACAAAAATGCTTCTTTTTATATATCTCTTTTTTGACAGATGTCTCTATGAGGACCTGATGTATCCTTTTTCAAAGATCCAAAAATATATTTAAAAACAGAATGGTATATCAAACCATCTAAAGATATAACATTTCAGCTAAAATAAGAGAGATGAGACTTGGACCATCAACTAATTATTTTTCTTCCTAGAGAAACCTGTTATTTTTTGGTGGAAAACCGCTGCCCTATGTAAAAAATTACAAAAATACATCAGGTACTGATTGACTATTTTGTACTTTTAAGCTTAGAATCTTGGTTGGTACATTCTTTTGCATGCACTCTCAAGCACAGGCTAGCTGGATCAGGTATCACCAATGGACATTGTGTTTGGAAGAAAGGTTTTGAAACATATCTTTTAGGAGTGCGGCCAGATCTCTTTGGAAGGAAATTTCAACAAATTTTATCATCTTGTTTCTCCACCCTCTGCAGTCAAGGGAAGTTCTTCTGACTTCTATGTTTATTGCCTTTCTGGTCACCGCTGATCACTCTTTGCTTTGTTTGAGGTAACTATTATGAACATAGTTTTGAAGGTAGAAAGAGTTCATATGGGAGTTTTCTGTTCAATAGGTTAAGGTAAGAACTTTCAATTAATAGGTTAATGGGAGTTTTGCCTTCCATAGGTTAAGGGAAGAACTTGTGATACAAGTAGCTTATTTTTCCTTAGGATGTACATAGAAAATGAGACTATGGTGTCCAGTCTGATATGCTGGCTCTTCAAGCAGGGATTAGAAGAGGAAGAAACAAATAGAGAAACCTTTTTGATCCAGGTTTTGTTATTGATCCAAAGACACTAGAATTTGTGATCCAGGCTTTGTTGTTGATCCAAAGACACTAGATTTTGTCCAGGTTCTATCAAGATCCAATTCTTTGATTTCTTTCATTACCAGCAACTAATGTTTTTATAGGAATTGGAATTCCATACCAAGCGTGAATGTCTTTATCATCAATCTCATGAAAATCAGAAGTTTCTTCCTCCTATGATATGCTTCTATCTGAGATCGGTTACAAGCTGATTTGTGGACCCACTCTTCAATTGTGTTTTTCTCCTATTCAAATTACCACTTTGATCATGACTCCAAACCAGCCAAGCCATCTTTTTGCTCATACTGATATTCTGGACTCAAGGAATTCACTTTCTTATGAGGCTCTATTTCTGCTAGCACTTTGAAGAGTTGTCCTGTAAATCTTCCTGCTTATTTAAAATTTTCTCTAATATTATTTAGTAACTTCTTTCCTTCACCTCTCCTTCTTCATGTGGTCCAACCATCTTCTTGGATGTCTTGTTAAGGTAATCTTGCAGAGGACCTAGTTAAATGACCATGCTTCAAACATACTCGTATGAAACGTATGTTTTCATATCTATCATATACTACATGCTTCCAAGCATGTTCCATAAGGCTAAGGGTCACTCAGGCCAAGGCCCTTTTCCCTTTTTCCCATTATCTCCAAATGTATTATGGTTTATTGAGCCATCTTCTTGTCTTCAATTTGCAGAAGAACTTCCCAGGGAGTTACCAATCGACTCAAACAAAGAATCATGCTAGAATTCTAAAAGCAGCATGGGTAGCCCAACCTAATCTGAAACAATTTGGAAAGTGTTTTCCATAGGTTTAAAGCCTATCTCCCACTATTCCATGAATAGACCAGCCCTGCCCATAAATTAAGGGATGCATTCAAAGATAAATCCCCCATATTTTCTATCTGACAAGACAAACCATAATGTAAACTTTGGAAAAATCATTAAATTCAACTAAAATTCTGAGAACCCAATTACATCCAAGTACAATAATCACAAGTGAATTTGTGTAATAATGACTCTATTGACCTCTTATATATATTAGTTCTTAACTTCTTACTCATTTCCCATGCAGGTCACCTATCAAGCCAAACATTTATATAAACATTTGACCCCTTATATATCCCCATTATAGTCATTATATATCCCCTATTATTGTAGTAAAGTGTTTTAAAATTTACATATGATGAAACTGAACAATTGAATTTCCTTAGGCTTGTTCTCTCTTGATGCCATGATTATCAATCCATCCACAATTGATTCTTGCTAATGCCATCATTTTATGATTACCTTTCACTCCATGCATTATTATTTCTCCCAAGTTGTTGGCCTTTTATAGTATCTAGTTGCATAACAATTCCTGGATACCACATTCCATGAGTGTTGTTGTTCTTCCATCATCTTCTTTTAAAGTGAAGATGTTGTTCTTGATGTGGCAGCCAAATATGGCTCACTAATAAAATATTCAAAATACTTGGGAGCTCAACAACCCCCCAAGCCCACAGTTTTGGTGACCCCCCTTTTTTCTTGAATTATCTTGAATTGCTTACATTGCACTTGCTTCATGATTTTTCAATTTCATCCTTAAAAGTGAACGTAGTGTTGATTAGGAAATGATTGTTGTTGATAAAGAGGCTTGTTTTAAGTTTTCATTCAAATGCACTTGTCTTCATTTGCATGAGTGTGGAGAACTCACTAACGGATATTTCAAATTGATACTTCCTTGAAATGCTCTGATATTTTGGGAAGAACATTCTTTTGGACCTTGTATTTTTTGACAATGATTTCTTTTGGAGTCACCAATGGTCTACCAATCGAGTTACCCTGATATGAATATAGTACATGATTGGGCTTCTCTTGACTTTAGAATGTTATTCTTTAAAGGGCCTCAATAGTGTGTTGGATGATTTTGAATCTTGAAAACATATCTTTTGAAAAGCCTCTATGGATTGACTAGTGGAGCATTTTTGATCTTTGAATTTCTCATCCTATGAATTCCCCTGATACATTGATAGGTGTCTTTTGAAGTTTTCGTCGAAACATATTTCTAGGAGTATCTTTGGTGCATGGGGGAGATCTTTTTTTGAACTAACAAACTTTTATGCCCTCCTAGCACTCTATTATGCCAACTTTTTTTTTCCCCACCATGGTGAATCAATAACACGAAGTAATTTGGGGAAGGTCCAAGATCAAACCTTCTGACTGCCAACATAACACCAAGAGTATATCCAATATATCGCAAGGTAGATATACCAATAACTTATGACTTAGCAAGAGTCAAAACATCTTGACCCCACTGGACTGAGATCTATTCTAGGGGTCGTCTACTCTTCGACCCTTATCACAATAGCCAAACATGTCCCTTGGAATTGAACTTCGGTGGATAGGAGAAAAAATGATGCTTCCACCACTCATGAAGTATCACACATGGGATTTCACACAAATTCACAAGGGTAATGCATACAATACCATTGCTAAGATTCCATAAAAAAAAATTCAATAATAACTAGCACATAGAAACCTTAGACAATAAACATTGCATGCAATAGCCATAAAATATATTTCCAATACAAAGAACACTTACAAGATGGATGCATGAACCAATCCTTTATTGCTCCAAAATGACATCTCCAAAAAAACAGAATAGCTTCATAGGCAAAAACTCCACAATAGATCATATCTCCACAAGATACAATATAAATTTCAGCTAGGCTACAAGATAGATGCATGAACCAATGGTTCATTGTTCCAAAATGACATCTCCAAAACAAGAGAATAACTGAAAAAACTTCACAATAGATCACATCTCCACAAGATACAAGACAAATTTCAGCTAGGCCGAAATCTCTAAGAGGGAAAATTGATCCACAAGTGATGATACAAATGAATTGAAGGTGACCTCTATTTATAAGAGGTATATCTCAAGTATTTTAGCCTAATGAAGCCCCTAATAACAAGTTTGGCATAAAATAGCCTTGGGTTTATAAGCTATTCTGCTAGCTAATGACAAAAAAGACCATAATTGCCCACGTGTGTGAGACATAGCCTCTCTAAATGTTGACGTCATGCCCTTTTAGGGTTCCAAATGTCATGCTAAGGTGTCTAGATGTGTGAAGGTGCTTGGATCATGAAAAAATTGAGGGAGAGTCCTCAAATCTACCCCAAATCCTCCTCTGGGGTTCCAAGTGTAGTTGGGGTGCCATCATGTGGTCTCCATGGGTCTCCAACTACAAATAAGGCTTCTTTCTCTCCAACATTAGGGCTTCTCTAGGTGCAACAACCCCTCCCTAGTCTCTCAATGGGAGACCATCCTCATTTGGGCTTTGAGTTAGCTCCTTCGCATTAGGTTGTGTCAAGACCAGCGTGGGGACATACTGGGTCTAGTGGTGTCGTCATGAAGAATCTACAAATATAGGTACGCTGACCAATGTCCTGGATCCTGAAGGTACTGTGGGACATGTAACATTTTCTTATGTTGTCACTAGGCTCCATTCTCTCAAGGCTATATTTGCTAAGGCCATATACATTTCTGGAAGGCTTAGGTACCTATGGAGTAGGTGCCATCAAGGCTTGGTATTTCGTGGACCACCCAACAGAAACTACAAGGAATCTAGTGAAAGAAACCATCCATTAGAGACTAAGATCAATAATGCATCTAAATGGACCAAACTTGAATGTTAATGGCATGTTAATACTTTGAACAAATATCACCATCCAATATTTGGACCAAGTCCTTGCAAAGGTGTTTTATCCCTTGGTAGGGATGGCTAATGATCAACCCTGTTAGGTGCTTGCAGCCCCCAAGTGAAGTGAAAGTTCCTAGGTCTTCCCCTCAATTTATAGTTGTTAATCTTGTTACCCACCACTAGTGGGTGACACCTACAGGAGAATTTTTCTCCTAGATTTCTCTTCAGCCGACCGCCAACAACCCCGTGCAGCTACTAGATAAATCGATGTGCCATCATTCTCTGCCACCTGAGCCAGCCATTATGTGCCCTCACCCATCTGTTATGAGTGTATGTTTGAAGGTGCAACTTCCAACCCAGAGGGTATGGCTATTCATTATGGAATTAGGTGCTTATGCCTGTTTTTCTTAGACACATTTGGAAATGGATTAGTGGGGAGATTTGGTAGAAAGAATGGGTTTGGATTGTACTCTTGTTCCCTTGTCCCAACTTGGTGGTTAATCTTGTATCCTAGTCTTGTCGGATCTCCTCTATTGGCTACTAGCTTTAGGAGTGGCACTACTGGGAAACCTTGATTTTGGTTGTGTGGTATTGCTTCCTGCACCATATATCTCACTCCCCTCCACTCATTATAACCCCTTTTCACACTTTTTCCATCTAGGTCCACATTTGTCCATTAGGTCCACAAGGAGTTAGCCTACCCCTCCTCTTGTCCACACTTTGGGTCGGGCTTGGAACGATGCCTTGGAGGTTGATGAAACTAAAAGGAAAGTTAAAAGCATAATTTGGCCACTTACAACAGGAAATGTAGCACAAAATACAAAAGATGGCTGAGACATAAGAATTTAGCATGTGGGAAAAATCCAAACATGAGTTGAGTGCCCCTTGCATCATTAAGGAACCCATGATTGTCCAAACCCTTGATGGACGATGAATTGCCCAACCTTAAGGGGGGTAATCACTGCTTTATCATACACATCATGCTCTCATCCCTTGGAGGCCCGTGCAATTAAAAGAAAGAGAAATCATTAAAAGGCAAAAGGCGTATAAAGGAAGGTGGAAAAAAAAAGGTCAGGGTAACTCATTTTCCATGATTTCTCCCTCGGACCTCCTACCTTCAAATACTGCTTTTGTGGGCTTCCCTCATTATAGTTACCTTTGTACAACGACATGTGGCTTGGACCCTCCCCTTCACCCCCAGTCCAATCCATCATTATTTCACATGACCCTTGCCATTTGATGCATGTACCATGGACTTGTCACTCCCTTAGAGGTTGAAACCACCTAATAGGGTCCTTTATTAACCTCTCTTGTGGAGTTTGGTGGCACCTATACATTCTAAACCCCATGAGGGTCCAAGCCCTCTAGAGGGTCATAATGGCACTTGTAAAGTGAGCATTGAGAGCCATGGGCCTTCACCACAACAGAGCATTGATTGCCATGCCATGGGATCCTTCAACACCACACATTGCTTGTTCGTGCCCGGGTTATACAGAGAGGATGATGCACTTGGACCACATTGACCAATTGTCCATACATTTGCACCTGACACTTGGTAGCTAATCTAGGGCCCAAACAGGGTTTTTCCTTATCTAGAGAGACAAGGGAGGGCTTGTGTCATCTTTTAGCACACACTGATGGAGCATCGACATGATATTGAACCACTGGAGACCCATGAGACCATTGATTGTGCCCCATAGCCACTTTGGAGCACCACAGGATGTTTTTCTTGGAAATCAAGGGGCCATCCCTTGATCATCACTTTGAGAGCCCTCCTCTTCATCATGGCACACTGAGGACTCATGTTAGCCTTCCAATGGCCCTTATTATTCTATTTTACACTATTTCATCCCTTTTGGGATGGATTATCATTCACTTCAGTAGCTATTTGGGGGGCTTGTCACCAAAAGATATGTTATTTGCACATTAAAATATTATTAGGGGCTATATTAGGAAAATTTGAACTCGTGAGAGGCTCATATAAATTAAATAGACCTCATTTGTATTTGGACATCACACTTTGGATTTTCGACCTCTCTATTACAGAATTTTGGCTTGCACTTTGTGGAGTGATTTGGATGGTTAAATGCATTTTGATGTATGGAAAAATTTCACTATCTCTCTTGGAGCTTCTTGTTGGAAAGATTATGGATGGATATATTCTTCTATCTTGTAAGTGTAATATAATGCTATATTTTTGTTTTAATGGATGTCTAATGCATGGAATTATTTTCTTTTGGTGAAATAATGTGCCCTAATTAAGGTGAATTAGTGGAATCATTGAAACTATTGGAGATTTTTGCATGTGTTACTCATTGGACAAAGAATGAATGAATGTTCCTAGGGGATAATTTGCATTTGCATCCTTGAAACTCCATAATAATTGTCATCGAACTGTAAAAGTCTAAAGTTATTGTGTAGCTGCATCCATAGATGGTGAAAATGCTTCTTTAGGCCTCCTTGAAGAGCAAAGTTTCCGAAGTCGAGATAATTTTGAATCCAATCCTCCTAATTGCTAGGCACTGGTCCTAGATCCTTGGTGATCACATTAACTCAATGAAATATCATTCTTTCACCTCTTTTATTCCTCTTTTCTTCGTCCCTCTATGGATAAGGAGATTTTCTAGGGCTTAGTGTGAAATTTTAGGGATGAGAAATTTTGGGATTTTGTCTAGACCAACGTTGCATCAAGTGAGGACGTGGAAGCGTCATTTTCCAAAAATCTAGGAAGCGAAGCGTTTTGGAAGCGTCTACTATAGATATATATATTTGCATTTATATTCAAAACAAACATCCCAAATACCAAATTAGTTGTAGAAGACATGAAAACATGCATATTTTTACATAAATCAAGATAGATATGGCATCCATGATTCCATTGTACATCAATGATTGTACCTCCATGCATGCTCCCAAATGGACCAGTGCTAAGCGCATAGTTGCTCAACTGTTTCCATACCATGGCAGCCTCCTCCTCATCAGGGACTAATTTATCCAATACAATCAGATATTTTTCTAGAACCTCTGGATCTAGGTGTGGTTTTCTCCTGCTTCCCCCCCCCCCAGATGTTGGTGTTGAAAGCCATGATGGATGATAGTATTTAGGTGTCAAAACATATGCTAATGCATGCAATGGACCATTTAGCATATTCCATCGTTTTTCCAATTTTGCACGAATATAATTGTACAAGGTGATACCTATTGGCTCAACAATGTCTTTAATTTGCCCCAACATGATATCCATTTGCTCATACACCTCCCCAATTATTGGCCGATCTGAATTTGCAAACTTGATCATGTAATGAATTGGTTTGGTGAATTGCAAAACATATTTAACTTGTGACAAATAGAACATGTTAAGAATAGTGTCCTTGGCTACATTAGCACCATCTCTATCAGTTTTAATTTCCTCCCATGATTTAGAGGTCACCATATTAGTTAAAGCTTGTATCACCTTCACTAGTAGCCTAAAGGTGAGGTAATCACTTGCAACTCTTGTTTTTGCAAGTTTAAGCAATTGCAACTTTGAGTAAGTGCCATAGAAGTAGTTTACCCTTGTATGCCCTATGATAAATTTAATGAATTGCTTCCCTCTCTTGTAAAGCTCATTAATCCACCCACATTCTTTATGCTTCACAATATCATGCATCAAAAGGTTCAATGTGTGCGCCAAGCACCCAGACCAAAAGATGTGTGGATGAGTATGCTCAATAACATTTCCTGCTGCCTTACAATTTGCTGCATTATCTGTGATCACTTGAACCACATTATTAGGACCAACATCTTTGATTGATTGCAATAGGAGATATGCAATGTTTTGGGAAGTTGCACTGATGGATGAGGAGTCATGACATGTAATAAATACTACACCACTAGTAGAAACACCAAGAACATTTATCAAACGTTGGTTTCTAATATTTGTCCACTCATTTGATACAGCGGATACCTCAAAATCCACCCACTCATTTGTAAAACGTGTCAAAGCTATTTGAACCTTTTCTTTTTCTCTTTCTAATCACACTGTTCTAGATTTCTCATAGTTGTGGGCTTTGTATCCTTTTGGGGTTTCATTGATGGCATTTACCATTTCATGCCAATAGGGAGAGCGAAGTACATTGAATGGTTCGCTACAAGCCCAAAGAAATCAGAGTATCTTTCCATCCACATCATCCCTCCCAGCAACATTAAGGAAATCCCCTATTTTTCTTTTACCTCCAGAGCTTGCAGAAGTACCATGAAGAGATGAGGTACCAAATCTAGAGGTTGCACTTGATTCAGATTGAGTTTTTTGTTTCTTGTTTTTTTGTTGTGCAACCTCCTCTATTTGAATGTATTTTTTTCTTTGTTCAATTGAAACCTTTGGGCAAATTTCTATCCCCACAACGCCCTTTTTCTCATCACTGTCCATCACCCCACAAAGATGCCTCCTCACACGAGTATATGTATTATGAGCCACTATATGGTTTTCCTCCATGACAACCATGAGGGCACAAAAACTTGTAGCTTCCACCACCTTTTTAGTTCCACAAGGGTGTCAATGCAGTTTTCCCCTCTAGTGGTTCAATGTTCTCATCAAGTTCATCCCCTTCCTCTTCAAACCCTTCCTCCTCATCATACATTGGGTCACTCATATGGAGACTACTATTCTCTTATTCTTCTTCTTCCCTTCTATTCCTACTTCCCCTTTTCATCATGAAAATCAAAAGTGGAATGATACATATATGCCAAAAAAACACCATCTTGGAATATGAATATAGGTGGTGGACAACTTGCAAATAAATGAGCAAGAATAAGCAATGGGAAATAGTAGGAGAGGGAGCAGAGAAGATACAAAGAACAATGACAAAAGAATTAGGGAGTTTAGGGTTTGCACTTACGTCTTTAGCTCTTGTAGATGGAAGCCCTTCTTTACTCCTCCAAGCTTGTCTTGCGTCAATGCTTCTAGCTCCTCCTTCACTCCTCCAAGCTCGTCCTGCGTCAATGCTTCTAGCTCCTCCTTCACTCCTCCAAGCTCTCCTCAACTCTCTCTTCTCCTCTCTTTCTCCTCTCTTCTCCAAGCTCTCCAAAAACTTAAGAGTGAGCAAATGAGAGGGGAAAAGGAATTTTATCCTTTTCATTCCATCCCTAAACCAACACTAACCAGCCCCCCAACCTAACTTAAGCCAAAAAAAAAAATTAGTTTAAGTGGGCCGCATGGCATAACCGGCATGTGGGCCCACAAAAGCGGTTGGGATCCACCTGGAAGCAACCCTGATCTGCGATGGATCCACGGGCCGATCTGCCCTCTGAAACGCAGATCCGGTGTATGGAAACGCAGATTAGGCCACATGATTCTTGTTGGGTATCACTTTTTGGTGTTTTATCTTCGCCACATAAGCGATTTTTGCCTTCATTTTCCTTTTTCCACTTCCATTTTTGTTCATAAAACCCTTGAAATTAATAAAATCAGGTACAATTGTCATTTACTTTTAATCATTTAAATTCTGATTAAAGTTTTGCTTTAAATTAAAATTTTAGCAATAATTACGGGATGTTGCAACTTCCCGTAATAGCTCCATGGTTTTCATATGTGTAGTACAACTAGGTAAAATCCGAAGGTTGTTGGGTATTATCATTGTACAAGGATGGTGAACTCTTGTTTTTCTCCTAAAAAGGTTGACGAAGGTGCTCGGTCAACGCTGGTCAAACTAGGCCAGTCATGTAGAAAATCCCCTATTTTAAGCATAAAATTTGGGCAGTTTTGGATTTTGAGGCATTTGCCCCAAGTTTTAGTGATAAGAGGGATGAGTTCGACCTCTAGCCTTTATTTAGGATTCTCATAAATACATTTGAATATTTTTAGTCAATTTGTTACAAAACTCTTGTATAAATATGTGGCATTTGAGAAAGGAAGACATATATTATGTTATGTTAAGTTTGATGAACTTTTGCTATTTAGTTAAGTGAACTGATTCAAAGTTTCTTATACCTGCATTGTGCTTAATAGATAATATTTAGTCTGGTTTTCAAGTTCTTCTAAGTTGGTCTCAATTCAAGTGTGCAAGCAAAGCATGGAAGGCCCCCATTGCCAAGCCTGTGCGCTAGTTTCTCATTGTTTGGTATGCTTTTCAGTTTGCTGTAATTTCATTATGTGGATTTGTTATTTATTTTGGTATCATTAGACAAAATTGCTATTGATATGCTTGGTAAGAAATATTATGAATTGACCTCATGTAAGTGAGCTTAATATTCCTTTCATTTTCAATAGTTAAAATTGTCAAAAAACGCTCATTTTGCTTATATGCGATTGGATTGCTTCAATTTAGTTAATTAATTATTTAACTAAAGAAATTGATGATCTAAAGGTATTGATTTTGTGATTGAATGATTTTTGAATCCACCTCCTATAAGGGAGATTGAAGTTTACTTGAAAAGAATGCTTAACATCTCAAGTTAGTTAAGTGTTAATCTCTTAGAATTAGTCTCTAAACCATAGATTTTGGTGTTCTTATATGTTTACAAAGTTCGGATTGATGATATAATTGATGATCTAATTTATACCCTTAAATTAGACTAATAGTTCCCACAGGCCAGGAATCGTTTGACCTAGCCCGATCCGTGTTTCGGAGGGCAAATCGGCCGCGTTTCCATACGAGATGCGAATTGGGCTTTGGGACCATGGTGGACGTAACACTAGTCCAGACAAATTTCTTCATTTGTGTCTCCTCTAGCCGTCCTCTAGTTTTGAACGAATTTTGACAGTGGAATTTCAAATAAATTGATGCTCTAGCTATCACGGCAAGTGGGAACCCTTGAAGTTGCTTTTGAGTTGGGGATTTCTTAAAGGTTTTCACTTTGTAGTTTATCATTTGAAACCTTTTCTCGTAACTATAGTTGACCATTTGATGAGCCTTTACCTTGATATATCTCTCAACCCTAGTTCTCTTATAGTATTTTTTTCTCAAGGGCTTTTTCGTGAAAAGTCATCCTAAGTTCTCCCAAAGATCACACTTTGATTGAATCTTTCCATTGAATGAGCCATCCTTGCCTCAGTTTGAACCCTATTATAGACATATTAATCACAAGTGAGGAAAATTAGAAGTCTTGATCTTAGGCACTCATCATTATTGAACATTCCTGAGCGCAAATTCTAGTCATCCTTCAGGTCTTTCTTGGAGAGCCTTTCAGATTCTCGTGAAGAATTTGAACCATTAATTGAGCCTCTCTTTAAATGGGCCTTAGAAATAATTTTACATCTCATCATTGATCCTATCATCATAATTGATTTCCTCCATACTAGGACTCCTCTCGTTGGTGAAAATCGCAGAAGAGAAGGGGACATAGGCTATGGTGACAGTGAGCCTTTTTCCCATAGTGTTGTTCTACACTCTAGTTATAGCTTACAAACTAGGTTTTCTAGATTGTGCAACAACACTTTTGGCACCGTTGTTGGGGACACGAGACGTGTGTCTTGTGTGAAAATTTCTAAAGTTCTAAACTGAAATTGTACTACCGCAGCAATTGATTTATTTCACCTACTTATTATTCACCATAAGTTATTTACCAAAACCCTTCAGTAAATATTAAAATAAATTCTATTGTAGTTATCACACAATTACACAGAGAAAAAAATGCATGAACAAGAACCAATCACATCAACACAATTATTTTTGGACAATTGTCCTCGGAAAAACCCAATGTGGGAAAATCGGTGCAGCAAATGAGGGCTTTATTAATCTTCAGCAACAATTGATTTTACAAGGAATGACTTTACAGAGAAACTGAAAGAAAGCACGTAAGATTTTACCATTGATACCTTCTGACACTTTGGAGAGCCTGCTCCTAGTTTTGTGTTATCCCTGCGTCACTCTGCGTGGCTCTAAGTGGCTTTGCGTCCCTCTGCGTCAGCCTGCTTAGGTTCTGCGTCTCTCCTCTGGATTGCATCTCTCTCTGCATTATCTCCCATTGTCCCTGCGTCAGCTCCTCCTCTATCACTGCTTGCTGTTGATGCCCTCCTCTTCCTCCACCCTACAACTCTCCCTTTGAAATTGATCTCCTCTACTTGAGAATCGATTTTCCTTGAGACACTGAGTATCTACGGGTGCGTCTCCAAATGATCCTCAAGTCTTCTCTTATACTTTTCCCGTTGACAAATGAATGATCGAGATTAAGTCCCTAATCAACAACTAACATTAAAATAGACTTGATCATCGTCTCTTAGAAGCTTCTCACCCTTATCTTTATTCATACACATTAATATTTTTATTTTCCTAAGTTTAGACTTAGGAACCCATTAAAAATATTAATTATTTTAATAACTCCCCATCCGGGTGGAATTTCTCAAAACGATTTTTGGTCTTGAAGATCTCATGTGCCTTAGCCTCTCCTTCGAATTACAAGGCTAGAGCACATCCGATGCTACCAAAAATCAACACTCCCTCTTATCGAGGAATGTGCTCTAGCAATGTTTCACTATAGAAACATGACGCTGATCTTCCGCATCAATACCTATGCCGATGCTTGGCTTTCTGCCTCACATACCCTGCACTGTCGCTTCCTATACTGCTTCCCATGACACTACCACTGCCACTATCGCACCTGTACTGCAACTCCCTCTCAACATGCTGCATCATGCTGCCCATAGCAGTGCCACTGCTAACTGCTGCACTGCAACTCTTGACACTTATCCATTTCTTCTACTGAAATGGATTCTTTAATATCCCCATCTTCTCCCTGAAATAAACAAACTTTGTTCTTCTTAGGGGCTTGGTGAGGATGTCTACCACCTGTTCTCCTGTAGGAGTGTATCTCAACTGTACCGCCACTCATTGGACACAGGCTCTGACAAAGTGATACCTGATATCAATGTGCTTCAACCGATCATGAAATGCTGGATTCTCAGAGAGCTTAATGCTACTCTGATTATCACACATGATCCTGGTTGCTTCCATCCTCCCGAATAGATTCACAAACAATTTGGCTTCACATGAAGTTGTGCTAGCTGCCATACATTCTGCTTCAACTGAGCTCGAAGCCACGGATTTTTGTTTCCTACTACACCAGGAGGGCATTCCTGACCAAATGTTGAAAGATTACTCAGTTTTACTTTTCCGATCTACTGAACTTCCAACCCAATCTGCATCAGTGAACCCACTTAGCCTGATGTCATTGCCTCTGGTGTACAATAGTCCATGCTCGACTGTTCCTTGTATATACCTAAGAACATGTTTGGCTCCTGCCCCGTGCGCCCTCTTAGGTTCCACCATGAACTGACTAAGGGTGTTGACAATGTAACAAATGTCTGGCCTGGTATTGACCAACTACATCAGGGACCCTATAAGCTGTCTGTACAAGGTGGGATCAACGTTTTTACCTTCTGATGCATCAATCTTCTTCCAGTTGGTGATCATTGGAGTAGCCATAGGTCTACAGTACTGCATCCTAAATCTCTTCAAGGTTTCTGTAGCATATCTCCCTTGTCCAAGGAAGATCTCACCCTTCTGCTGCCAAACTTCCAACCCCAAGAAATAATGCATCTGTCGCAAATCCTTCATGTTGAATTCTGTGGATAGGTTCTTCTTGCAGTCTTTGATGAGCCTGGATGATCCTGTCAGGAAGAGATCATCCAGATATAACACTGGGATTAGAAGCTTATTCTCTACAACCATATAGTAGAGATTAGGGTCTACGTCACTCTTGAAGAACCCCATCTTCTGCAAGTAGCCATCAATTCAGTCGTACCATGCCCTAGGTGCTCGTTTAAGCCCATACAAGGCTTTCTTTAATCTGCATACATGAGATTTCTTCCCATGTGTCTCAAAACCTTCTGGTTGTTCAATGTATACTTCCTCTTCTATTACACCGTTCAAGAATGTCCTCTTGACATCCATCTGATGAATCTTCCACCCTATCTGTGTTGTAAGAGATATCACGGTTATAATAGAAGTATACCTAGCTAATGGGGCGAAGGTTTATTCGTAGTCTATCCCTTCCTTCTGATCATACTCCTTAGCCACAAACCTGGATTTGTATTTCTCCACACTGCTGTCTGCAGCATATTTGACCTTGTAAATCCATCTTGAACCTACCAATGATCTGTCCTGAGGCCTAGGTACCACATCCCAGACATCATTGACCATTATAAAGCTGTATTCCTCCACCATAGCATCCAATCATACTTGATGTTGAACGGCCTCCTGAAAAATAGAAGGTTCCCCAACTTGAGCTACTAAGGCCTGGTATCTGTCTGGCTGTCTTCACTCCCTTTTACTAGTCTTCTGCGTCCTGTAGAATTTGTCAGAGTTCCCGGCTCGTTCTTCCACTGGTGGTAGGCGCATCTATCAACTCTTCCTCTTCCTGAGATTCATCCTATTCTGAAACTTTGTCTTCAGTAGAATTTCTAGTACTAGTTTCCGTTGGTTGAAGTGGCTTAACCAACGGCTCATATTTCGACTGCTCCTCAGAAGTTATTTATCAGCATTTTCTGAAAGCTCTATCCTCCATGAACTTTATGTCCCGTCGAATTACTACCTTCCTACTCCCTGGAAGATAGACTTTACATTCCTTAGCATTCTCGCTATATTCCACAAGATATCCTTTCTCAACAGTTTGATCTAATTTCTTTCTCTTCTCTTCGGGTATACGACAATACACTAAACTCCCAAATATCCTGAAATGACTGGCTTCAGGTGTCTTCCCAGTGAAGACCTTCTCTGGAGTGATTTTGCAATGCCCTGTGAGGAGTCTTGTTCTGGACATAAACTGTCGTGTTGCATGCTTTTCACCATAAGAATTTAGACATATCCTGATCATATAGCATTGCCCTAGTTACTTCCACAATAGTCTTGTTTTTCCTTTTTGCTACTCCATTCTGCTCCGGATTGTAGGGAGCTATCTACTCTCTTTTGATGCCTTTCTTAGCACAAAAATCAGTGAAGTCCTTGTCAACATACTCTCACCATTTTCTGAGCGCAACACCTTTATCTTCTTTCCTATCAGATTCTCCACTAGAGCCTTGAACTCTTTGAATCGACCGAAAACCTCATCCTTGGTTTTCAAAAAGTAGATCCAATTCTTCTTGGAATGGTCATCGATGAAGGTGATGAAGTATTTGGCACCACTAAGAGCTTTTGTAGACATCGGTCCGCAGATGTATGAGAGTATCAATCCTAGCACACTCTTAGCCCTATTGTTACTTCTAGAAAACGTTGCTTTGACATACTTTCTTAGAGTGCACCCTCTGCATACATCATCTCGTTCAGTGCTTACCCCTGGAACTCCTGATATTGTTTTCCTGAGAATTCTTAGAGCGCCATGGTGCAAGTGTCCCATTCTCCTGTGCCATATTTCATTCAAATTTCAAATCTTTGTCTCCATTACTGCCTATCAGTGCCATTGGTGATTCTAGCTGCAACTTGTTACTTCTGATTCCAATCTGGGCGTTCTTTTTCCAACTCGGGTATTTGACATATACTTTCTACTTAATGAAGAAAATGACATAGCCCTTGTTTTGAAGTTGAGATATAGAAAGTAAGTTCATCCCCAATCCTGGCACATGTAACACATTGGTTTCTCAAATCTGTTCTCTTGCTTTGGTTTGAAAAACTATAGTACCTCTTCCTACTGGAGTACACTTTGCCTTATTTCCCATGGTGATCTGAAAATTCATTCTTTCTTCTTGATATTCTGAAAACATTCGCAGATTCCTGTCATATGCTATGAAGCTCCACTATCTATATACCAAACCTCTAAGGAGGCAAAGCTTGCTAAGCAAGCGACTTCTTCTTCCAATTTGGAAGATAACATAGAATAATCATAATTTATGTCCCTTGTGCATTCTTCTGGAAATCTATGCGAGTCCCCTTGAGTGGGTGCCTCTGCATCATGCTCTTAACCCATAATCGATTTTCCTCTCATGTTGCAGGATCTCTGCTTTGATACCATGTGAAAATTTCTAAACTGAAATTCTACTACTGTAGCAACTAATTTATTTCACCTACTTATTATTCACCATAAGTTATTTACGAAATCCCTTTAGTAAATATTAAAATCAATTCTACCGCAGTTATCACACAATTACCCAGAGAAAAAATATATGCACAAGAACCAATCATATCAACACAGTTATTTTTGGAAAACAGTCCCCGAAAAAACTCAATGTGGGAAAACCAGTGCAGCAGATGAGGGCTTTATTAATCTGCAACCGCAATTTCTTTTACAAGGAATGATTATATAGAGAAACTGAAAGAAAACACCTGAGATTTTCCCTTTGAGACCTTTTGTCACTTTGGAGACCCTGTTCCCACTTTTGTGTCACCTTTGCGTCACTCTATGTGGACCAGCGTAGCTCTAAGTGGCTCTGCGTCTCTCCTCTAGACTGCGTCTTTCTCTGTGCTGTCTCCCACCATCCTTGCGTCAGCTCCTCCTCTATCACTGCCTATTATCGATGCCCTCCTCTTCCTGCACCCTGCAACTCTCCCTTTGAAATCAATCTCCTCTACTTGAGAATAGATTTTCCTTGAGATACTGAGTATCTGCCGGTGTGTCTCCAAATAATCCTCAAGTCTTCTCATATACTTTTCTTATTGACGAATCAACAATCGAGATTAATTCCCGAATCAATGGCTAAGATTAAAACAGACTTGATCATCGTCTCTTAGAAGCTTCTCACCCTTAATACCCATTAATATTTTTATTTTCCTAAGTTTAGACTTAGCAACCCATTAAAAATATTAATTATTTTAATAATGCCTCATTTGGGTGGAATTTCTCAAAATGATTTCTGGGCTTGGAGATCTCATGTGCCTTAGTATCTCCTCTGAATTTCAAGGCTAGAGCACATCCGATGCTACCAAAAATCAACATCTTGTTCCTATATGAAATCATTGATATATCATTTTTGCGACTCCATTGGAAGAACGAAGCCCTAGTTCTTCATTGATATTTAAGGTCAATTCTTGTAGGTTGAAGCAAGCAGCTCTCTAGGAATTTTAAGTTCACCCTGGCGAATTTATATCTAAAATCTTTTGAAAATTTGCATGGCAATAAATGGATCATTGGAGAGGCCTATTTTATATGTTTCAAGATGATGATCCTAGATCCAATGTTCATGATGTCATTAGTAGCCAAGAAGTTTTTCCACCACTCCTAATGAATCTCTTGGCGCCATAAATTGAGGAGCCTTCCTAATGCCTTGAAAGGGGGTTGTGGTTCATTCCAAGATATGATGATCATAGCCCACCTTGTGTGAAAATTCTATATCTGCAACAACTAATTTACTTTCCCTACTTATTTCACCATAAGTTATTCATGAAATTACTTCAATAAACATTAAAATAAATACTGTTGCAGATATCACACCATAATACAGAAACAAACATATGCACAAGAATCAACACATTGACATAGTTATTTTGAACTAATGTCCCCGGAAAAACCCAATGTTGGAAAACCGGTGTAGCAACGGAGGATTTTATTATTCAGCAATTTTCTAGTACAACAGGGTGCCAAACTGGCTTACCCACAGATAGACAAATCTTCCAGCACTTCTTCTGAACCCAGCGCCAGCCCTATTGAACTCTGTGTGACCTGAAACCCTCTGCATCAGCCTGTTGAGGCTCTACACAACCTCTCTGGCCTTCTTCGTCACTCCTGCAGCCTTTGTATGGATGACGCAGATCATGTTGGCTCTGCGCAGTCTCGGTTGCCTCTGTGTGGCTTCCTCTGGCCCTGTGTCTACCTTTTCTGCCTCTATGTTGATCTCGTGTCTCTCTGTTCCGTACTTGTTGCCTCCTGACTGCTCTCCAGACCACTGGTTCAATTTTTCAGCAAACCCCGCTCCAGAAATTGAACTGATTGCTCTCCCTTAGTGTGTCCTCCAAGTGACCCTCAAGCCTCCTCTTATACTTTTCTCATTGAGACTAAGTCCCTAGTCAATGGCTAAGATTATATCTGGCTTGATCCATGACTTTTGGACCATTCTAACATAGTTTTATATTAATACACATTAATATTTCATTTTCCCTAAATTTAGACTTAGGGATTCCATTTAAAATATTAATTATTTTAATATCTCCCAAATTGTTTAGAATCTGCCCAAACCCTTTCTGGGTATTGGAGATCTTATGTGCTTTAGCCTCTCCACCAATTTTTGTGGCTAGAGCACATTCAATGCTACCCAAAATCAACACTCCCTCTTAGCAAGCACTGTGCTCTAGTAACACTCCTTACTGAGTATCACCCTGATTATCCATCATCGGTCCCTGTGCTGATGCAAAGCCTCCCCACCCAACATCCTCTGCATTTTTGCATCATGTACTGCTGCCCATGACTCTGCTATTGCCACTGCTGCATCTGTACGACAACTCCCTTTGCATCCATGCTGCTGCTGGTCCTTTCTCCCAACACTGCATCTACACTGCAACTCCCTCTGCATCTGTGTTGTTACTGGTCCTTTCTTCCAACACTGCATTTGCACTGTAACTCCCTCTTCATGCGTGTTGCTAATACACTCATTTCTACTTCTGAAAGGGGTTCTTTACCATCCCCATCTTTTCCCTGAAGTAGTCAAATTTTGACTTTCCAAGGGACTTGGTGAGGATATCTGCCACTTGTTCTCCTATAGGACTGTAGCTCAACTGTACAACTCTACATTGGACACAGTCTCTGACAAAGTGACACCAGATATCAATATGCTTCGACCTATCATGAAACATTAGATTCTCAGAGAGTTTGATGCAACTCTGATTATCACACATGATCCTAGTCGCCTCCATATTTCTTCTGAATAGGTTCACCAATAGTTTTCTAAGCCATATGGTCTCACACGAAGTTGTGCTTGCTGCCATATATTCTGCCTCAGATGAGCTCAGAGCCACAGACTTCTGTTTCCTACTGCACCCAGGAGGTCATTCCTGATCCAATGTTAAAATAGTACCTAGAGGTACTTTTCTGATCCACTGAACTTCCCGCACAATCTGCATCAGTAAATCCACTCAACCTGATATCCTTCCCCTTGGAGTATAAGAGCCCATAATCAATTGTTCCCTGTAAATACGTGAGAACGTGTTTGGCTGCTGCCTAGTGTGCCCTCTTTGGTTCCACCATGAATTGACTGAGGGTGTTGACAGCGTAGCAAATATTTGGCCTGGTGTTGACCAGATACATCAGGGACCCTATGAGCTGCCGGTATAGGGTGGGATTGATATCCTTGTCTTCTGATGCATCAATCTTCTTCCAGTTGGTGATCATTGGCATAGCCATAGGTATACAATCTCCCATCCCAAACCTTTTCAGGATTTCTATAGCATACCTCCCTTTCCCAAGGAAGATTTCTCCTTTCTGTTGCTAAACTTCCAACCCTAGAAAGTAGTGCATTCATCCCAAATCCTTCATATCGATCTTTGTGGCTAGTTTCTTCTTGTAGTCCTCAATGAGTCTAGATGATCCTATCAAAAAGAGATTGTCCACATATCATAGTTTTAAATTCGGCCGATTCGAAACGGAAACGGCCGAGTTGATCCGTTTCATTGGCCAAAACTGTGACTCGGTTGAAGAAACGGTTCAGTTGGCCGAGTCAACCATGACTCGGCCAACTCGGCCGTTTCCATATTGACTCGTCCGAGTCATAAATAGCGGCCCATAACCCCATCCAAAACAACGATTTAACATTTTTTTAATGAAATTTTAAGGTGTTTGCTGATTAGTTTGGACTCCAATGTGTTTTATGAATTAGCTAAATGTTATTTGGGGTCCATTTCCCCCTCCCAAACCCTATTTAACACACTCAAATGCTCTCTACTATTGATATGCTATTCAAATTTCATGGTAATGTTAAATTCTTAAAGTAAAAGTGACATTCTCCTTAATCTTCATTTTCATCCTTTTACTTAAATTTTTAACATTACCATGAAATGACTCAGGATGTTTGAGAGTGGTTTCGGCCTCATTGGATTTCATATGGAGAAAGTAGAATTTTAGATTTCATTCAAAATCCAGCAGACTTATCAGTTTTTCAGGATTTCAGGATTGGAGGATTGCAATGTTTCCATTGAATTTTGTCATGTATTAGGGTATGGAACTCGTATTTAATCAAGAGCACCAATCCCTCTATGTACCTTGATGTTAGTGACATTGGTTGTCGAACCCCTCTGGGATTCGCTCCCAAACCAGGAGCTTCTTAAAATGTCGCTCCCGCTCCCATTTTTGCTCTCGCTCCCCACTTTCGCTCCTGCTCCCAAGTAACATTGAGCCAGATGATGTTGGCAACTCTAGCAGTAGCCAGTAGTACTGGTCACAAACTTTTGTTGTAGAAGCCATTTATAGCCTCCTTGGTTATGTGCTTTTGTTTTGATCTCTATATCATCATCCTGTATGTATTGGACAATGCACTGGGTATCATTTTGATATAATGGATATATTCATGAGCCTACTTTGATCATATGTTGTCTTCTATCTATATTCTAATGCTGTGTGTTTGGAAACATGAATGGAAATCTTTAAAATTATGTGTTTTTATAAAAAATAAATATTTAATGTATTTTTTACAACGACCGAGTCATTGAAATCGAGCCGACCGAGTCGATACTGAGTCGGAGTCGGAGTCCTAGTCGACCCTCGGCCGAGTCGGAGTCGGAGTTTTAAAACACTGCCACATATAATACTAAGCTAAGCGGCTCGTTCTCTACAACCGGATGGTCGAGATTCGGATTCACGTCACTCATGACAAATCCCATCTTATACAAGTATCCATCTGTTCGACCATACCATGCTCTCGGTGCCTGCTTCTGCCCATACAAGGCTTTCTTCAATCTGCATACAGGAGACTTCTTCTCATGAGTTTCAAAGCCCTTTGGTTGTTCAATGTATACCTCTTCTTCTATTACCCCATTCAGAAATGTCGTCTTGACATCCATTTGATGGATCTCCCATCCCATCTGGGTTGCAAGAGATATCATGGTCCTAATAGATGTATACCTGGCTACCAGGGCGAAGATTTCCTCGTAGTCAATCCCTTCCTTTTGAGCATATCCCTTAGCCACAAACTTGGCCTTGTATTTCTCAACACTGTCGTCCGCAGCATATTTGATCTTGTAGATCCATCTTGAACCTACCACAGATCTGTCTTGAGGCCTTGACACCACCTCTCAGACATCGTTCACCATTATGGAGTTATACTCCTCTACCATCGCATTTAGCCAGACCTTATGCTAAGCTGCCTCCTTGAAACTGACAGGCTCTCCACCCTGAGCTACTAACACCAAATATCTGTTTGGCTATTTTTGCTCCCTCTTACTATTCCTTGGCTCACCGATGAAGTTCTTTGTATCACATAGAATCTGACGAAGTTCCCTGCTAGTTCTTCCTATGCCAATAGGTGCTTCTATTCGCTCCTCCTCCTCATCCTAAGAATCTTCCTGACCTGGGGAATAATTCTTCACTTGCATTGGTTGAAGAGGCATGACCAACGGATCCTCTTTCGATTGCTCCTTGGAAGGAATTTCACGAGATCTTCTGAAAGCTCTGTCCTTCATGAACTTTACATCTCGTCGTACTACTACCTTCCTGCTCCCTGGAAGATAGATTCTGTATACCTTAGCGTTCTCACTATATCCCACCAGAAATCCCTTTTTTGTAGTCTAATCTGTAGAAATTTTGAATAATATGACACTTATTCATAGAGATTATCTTGATTATACACTAATTGCGGAATACATGCATAATACATAACCTCCTCTACGTTGATCATCAATTTGCAGTATTAAAGAAACAATCTCATGCGCACATTGAGGCATCAATCACACATATCAGCATAGTATGTACCTGGGGAAAGCATACAGCTGAAAACCCCCAACTATCTGTATATTATATTGATTGAGAACATGTAACAATACATAGTACAATACTCCTAACAAGTAATCAGTACTATCTCCACCTATTACACACAAACTAGCTCATATCTGAATCAATCACTGGCTCAAATCTCCTCCGCTGCTTGCCTACCTCCACAGCGCAATCCTGCATGAGAATAGATGAGAATGGCTGAACCAAACTCGTATTTCCCTTGTGTAACACTACGCAATCCTCATTGGTAGCTCAATCCAACTGATTGTGCAAATCACATGCACAACTATAGTCACAACTGATAGCTGTCTTGCCCTTTCACCAACCTCTAACACTTGTCTCCATTGAACTGTCCATGCACTGAGTTAACTGATGTATTGTTTAGTTGAGTTATGAGTTACTAATTAGTGAATTAATTAATAATTAATTCACACCACTCATCACTAGTGTATTTGTTAGTTAGACTAAATACAACTAGTTCAACTAAGTGAAACTGAACACAACTCCATCAACTCCTCAATCAACTCCACCAAACTCAATCACTTGAGTTCTAACTGAAATCCTTCATGCAATAGCTCAACTAACCCATGAGACAACATATTTCCTTCTGGCAGTTGCAGGTGCCACATCCGTAGCTCGAACTGAAGTGCTGCAAGAGGATAAGATAATGTTTATAGTCCAAATATTATTAAGAGGTAATAATATTCGACTGTTCTATTTTTTGCCTAGCAGTCTAAAAATAGACTCCGCCCATATGTCTAAAAATAGAAGTCCATCTATTTTTACCAACATGACCAATCATCCATAAATAGCATCCTGCAACTCATAGACCATAATCCTTATGTCTAAAAATAGACTTTGCGCCAAAAATAGCCAGTGGGCCCACTTAGTGAAGGCAGCTTCTTTTCACTAAGCTCCATCATCTTGTTGCATTTTCAACACTCCCTCTCAACAAGATATGGATTATTAGCAACCCCTATCCTGTCTCGGTGGTACTCGATCTTTGCTCCTGGTGAGCGCCTTCGTCAAGATATTAGCATCCTGATCCTCTGTGGGAATATATGAAAGTAACATGATTCTCCGCTGCACACAATCTCTGATATGATGGTACCTGATGTCGATGTGTTTGGATCTATCATGAAATACAGGATTAGCCGAGAGTTTAATGCAACTCTGGTTATCATAGTAAATCACAGTAGGATCCAAATGAAACCCGAACAACCCGACCAGGATCTTCCTCATCCATATAGCCTCGCATGCAGCCAAACTTGCTGCCATATACTCGGCCTCTGCTGAACTGAGTGCCACGGATCTCTGCTTCGTGCTGTACCAAGAAACTGCTGTCAATCTGATACTGAAGATCCCTCCAGATGTGCTCTTTCTGTTCGTTGGGCTCCCTGCCCAATCTGCGTCCGTGAAGCCACATAGCTTCACCTCATCCTCCTGTCTGTACCACAATCTAGATCTCGATGTGCCTCTGAGATAACGCAATACATGCTTTCCCGCCTTCCAGAAGAACTTGGTTGGTTTAACCATGGCCTGTGAAAGCTGGTTAATAGCATAGCATATATCGGGTCGTGTATTGACCAGATACATAAGCGACCCCACCAACTGTCGATAAACAGTGGCATCCACTACCTCTGCTGAAGTAGCATCCTCCTTCCTCCAACCTCCAGGAAGAGGAGTATCAACAAGCTTGCAGCCATGCATGTTGAACTTCTCCAATATCTCCCGAGCATACTTACCCTGAGAAACGAACAGTCCATCACTGCGTTGCCAAATTTCCAATCCCAGGAAATAATGAAGGAGGCCCAAGTCCTTCATCTCAAACTCCCGAGCAAGATCCTCCTTGCATGAAAGTATCAACAGCTCATCTCCCATTAGAATCAAATCATCTACATACAGTACAATGATAAGCAACTTACCCTCCACCACAATTTGGTATAGGTTAGGATCCGCCTCACTCTTGGAGAATCCAAGTCCGGTGAAATAGCTGTCTATCCGTGTGTACCAAGCACGAGGTGCTTGTTTCAACCCATATAGTGCTCTCTTGAGCCTGCACACATGCGACTCGCTGCTGAAGATCTCAAAACCTTCGGGTTGCTCTATGTACACCTCCTACTCAATGACTCTGTTGAGGAACACAGTCTTCACATCCATCTGATGAATGTGCCACCCCATCTGCGTTGAGAGAGCAAGAATCATCCATATGGAAGAATACCTTGTGACAGGTGCAAAGGTCTCCTCATAATCGATCCCCTCTATCTGTGAGAAGCCTCAGGCAACAAATCTTGCCTTGTACTTCTCCACACTCCCATCAGCTTCCTGCTTCACTTTGTATATCCATCTCGAACCCACCACTGATTTCCCTTCCGGTCTTGGTACAATCTCCCATGCACTGTTTCTGACAATCGAATCATACTCTTCCACCATGGCATCTACCCATGCGAGTTCCTCCATAGCTTCCTCGAAAGAGGATGGCTCCGTCACGACACATTTGCTCACAAGAGCCATGTATCCAGTATACCGAACCGGTGATTGTCTCTACCTGCGCTCTGCTGTAGGTGGTCCTACAACCTTCCCTGCATATTGAGCCAATCGCTCAGCTTCTGTAGTGCGCTTTCGCCCTCTGATGGTTGGTGCTGCATGAGTGGTCTCTTCCACTCCATGAACTTCCTTTTGTGACTGATCCACATCCTGAAGCTCATCCTCAGGAACTAATAGCTCCTCATCTGCATGCAAGTGTGGCTCCCTCTTGAGCGAACACTTCATGGCTTTCTCCTCCTAAAATTTTATATCCATTCGCACAACAATATTGCGATTGTCTGGAAAATACACACGATAGTTGTGGGGCGTATCAGTGTACCCCACAAATATCCCAACTTCTGCGGTCAGCTCCAACTTCTTCCTGGCATCCTTCGTTACATGCATGTAAACAGGAGAACCAAAAATCCTCAAATGGGAAATACAGGCCTCTACCGAGAATAAGCCTCCTCGGGTGTACTCAGGCAAGTACTTGTGAGGACAACGCTTCCTGCACATATTATTGGCATGTATTGCATGCCTCCGCCCACAAGTGAAGGGTAGCTCGATCATGACATTCGCCCTGGCAGCGCCCACGATCGTAGTTCTTTCTCCGTCTATCAATCCCCATTCTGTGGTGGTATGGGGACTATGACTCTCTTCGACCCTTCTGTGCTGGCAGAAGATTCCTTGAACTCATAGAGGATATTCACTCACCATTCGCTCCTAAGAGCCTTCACCTTCTTCCCCGATTCCTTCTCGACCAGTGCTTTGAACTCACAGAACTTTGAGTATGTCTCACTCTTCTTCTGCATGAAAAAGGTCCAGCACTTTCGGGAGAAATAATCAACAAAGATCACATAGTACCTGTGCTTTGCTGTTGAAGCAATTGAGAAAGGTCCACACACATATGTGTGAATTTTCTCAAGGATCGTCGTGGCGCGACTATCCTTCTCGTGAACGGTGGCTTTCACAAACTTTCCCAAAATACACCCCTTAAACTGATATGACTATGCAAGAGTTCCTTTACGAAGCCCAGTAGAAATCTACTGCAGTATCTTCAAGGCTTCATGGTGAAGGTGGCCCAATATCCAGTGCCACAGCTCACCATCATCCCAGCTCACCACTCCTTTTTCCTTGCATGCCATTGTTGCGCAGCCATCCACATGCAACTGATAAAAGTTCTTGACTCGAACCCCTATCTTCCGGGTTTCTCCAATTGTCTTACTTTGCAGGAAAGCCTTTCCCTCGCTGAAAACAACATCATATCCCTTGTCTTCTAACATCGCCACAGAGATAAGATTCTTCTTCAATCCTGGAACATGCATCACTTCCTTCAATACGAAGGGGTTACCAGACTCCCTCTCAATCTCAAAGGAAATGGTACCGATATCGGTCGCACCGTATCTACCATCATCGCCCATCTCGATGTGCACTCCAAGATCTTTCTCATCCAAATCAGAAAACAAATCTCGATCTCCTGTCATGTGAAAAGACGCACCACTGTCCAAGAACCATATTGATCCCATCACACTTGATACCAAGCATGCGATCAGTGAAAAATCCAACTCAAATTGCGAGGCTAAGGCCTCTCCCGCTGCAGATCCAACAAGTTACTTATTTTTCTTCTTCTGCGGACAATTTGTGGCATAGTGTTCGTGCTGGTGACAGTGAAAGCATTTCACCTTGGACATGTCCTGCTTCTTGCCTTTTGCACCGGAATGAGACGCTTTCTTGTTCTTCCCCTTCTTTGCTTTGGCAGCCAAAGTGCAATTTTCTTCATCAGATGCCTTTAATGAAGATCCATCCCTGGTATTTCGCCTGATCTCCTCTTGCACAAGATCCAACCAAAGACTCTCCCATCCTGGCAATTTCTCCTGACCATTGACACAGTCCTGATAGGAATGCCAACTCTTCGGAAGACCAAGGAGAGCCGAGCTCACCAAGTCCT
>APFE031429085.1:0-43789 GCA_000404065.3 Pinus taeda | reverse complement strand
CTTGAGTTCTAACTGAAGTCCTTCATGCAATAGCTCAACTAACCCATAAGAAAAGCATATTTCCTTCTGGCAGTTGCAGGTGCCACATCCGTAGCTTGAACTGAAGTGCTGCAAGAGGATAAGATAATGTTTATAGTCCAAATATTATTAAGAGCTAATAATATTTGACTGTTCTATTTTTAGCCTGGCAGTCTAAAAATAGACTCCGCCTATATGTCTAAAAATAGAAGTCCATCTATTTTTACCAACATGACCAATCATCCATAAATTGCATCCTGCAACTCATAGATCATGATCCATATGTCTAAAAATAGACAGTCTAAAAATAGACTTTGCGCCAAAAATAGCCAGCGGGCCCACTTAGTGAAGGCAACTTCTTTTCACTAAGCTCCATCATCTTGTTGCATTTTCAACATAATCCAGCGTCTTCCTCTTTTCTTCAGGTATGCAGCGATATGCTAAACTCCCAAATATCCTAAAATGACTGACTTCAGGCATCTTCCCAGTTAAGACTTTCTCTAGAGTAATCTTGCCCAATGCCGATGAGGAGTCCTGTTTTGAATGTAGACAGATGTGTTGCATGCTTCCGTCCACAGGAATTTTGACATATCCTTATCATATAGCATGGACCTAGTTGCTTCTACAATAGTCTTGTTTTTCCTTTCTGCCACCCCATTCTTCTCCGGATTGTAGGGAGTTGTCCACTCTTCTGATGCCCTCCTTAGCGCAATAATCAATGAAGTCCTTATCGACATACTCTCCACCATTATCTGAGCGCAAGACTTTCATTTTCTTCCCAGTGAGATTCTCCACCAAAGCCTTGAACTCCTTGAATCAACAGAAAACCTCATTCTTGGTTTTCAGAAAATAAATCCAAGTTTTCCTCGAGTGGTCATCAATGAAGGTAAGGAAATACTCTGCACCGTTGAGAGCTTTGACAAACATAGGTTCGCAGATATCTGAGTGTATCAATCCTAGTACACTCTTGGCCCTGTGTTTACTCTTAGGAAATGTCGCCTTGGCATACTTTCCTAGGGCGCATCCCCTACATATATCATCTCGTTCCGTACTTAGATCTGGAACTCCTGTTACAGTGCTCCTGAGAATTATCAAAGCTCCATAGTGCAAGTGACCCATCCCTTTGTGCCATAGTTCGTTCAAGTTCTTGTCCCCATGATTGCTTATTAGTGCCATTGGTGATTCTAGTTGTAATCGATACAACCGATTACTTTTGATCCCGATCTGCACTTTGTTTTTCTAGTTCAGGTGTTTGACGTATACCTTTTCCTTGATGAAGTAGACGTCATAGCCCTTGCCTCGTAGTTGTGACACGGAAAGTAAGTTCATCCCCAATCCTGGTACATGCAGCACGTTTGTGGCACAGAACCACTCTCCTGATTCTGTCTGAAAAACTATGGTACCCTTTCCTACTGGAGTACACTTTGCCTTGTTCCCCATGGTGATCTGAAAGTTCATCTTCTCTTCTCGATATTCTGAGAAACACTCCCTGATTCCCGTCATATGCCATGAGGCTCCACTGTCTATATACCATACTTCTGATGATGCAACTAGTCATGCATGCCACTTCTTCTTCCAGCTTGGAAGCCAACATAGAGAAATCGAAATATCTTTCTCTTGTTGTGATCTTCTGAAAATCTGTGTGAGTCCCCTGAGGTGGATGCCTCTACATTGTGGTCTCGACCCATCACTGATTTTCCCTTTCTGTCTCTGATCACTTGCTCTGATACCATGTGAAATTTCTATCACTGCAGTAGCTAATTTACTTTCCCTACTTATTTCACCATAAGTTATTCATGAAATTACTTCAATAAACATTAAAATAATCACTGCTACAAATATCACACCGTAATACAAAAACAAACATATGCATGAGAATCAACACATTGACATAGTTATTTTGGACTAATGTCCCCGGAAAAACCCAATGTGGGAAAACTGGTGCAGCAAGGGAGGATTTTATTATTCAACAATTTTGTAGTACAACAGGGTGCTAAACTAGCTTACCCTATTTTCCAGCACTTCTTTTAAACCCAACGCGCTGAACTCTGTGTGACTTGAAACCCTCTGCGTCAACCTGTTGAGACTCTACGCAGCCTCTCTGGCCTTTTGCGTCACTCTTGCAGCCTCTACGTGGATGACGGAGACCTTGTTGGCTCTGCACAGTCTTCGTTGCTTCTGCGTGGCTTCCTCTGGCCCTGCGTCTGCCTTTTCTGCCTCTGTGCTGATCTCCCATCTCTCTGTTCCGTACTTGTTGCCTCCTCTCCTCTATAGACCAATGGTTGAATTTCTTAGCAAACCCCACTCCAGAAATTGAACTGACTGGTCTCCCTCAGTGTGTCCTCCAAGTGACCCTCAAGCCTCCTCTTATAATTTTCTTGTTGACAAATCAACGGCTGAGATTAAGTCCCTAATCAACGGCTAAGATTATATTTGGCTTGATCCATGACTTTTGGACCATTCTAATGCAATTTTATAATAATACACATTAATATTTTATTTTCCTTAAGTTTAGACTTAGGGACTCCATTAAAAATATTAATTATTTTAATATCTCCCCAACTGTTTAGAATTTGCCCAAACTCTTTCTGGGTATTGGAGATTTTATCCTCTCCATGAATATTTGTGGCTAGAGCACATCCGATGCCACCCAAAATCAACACCTTGTTCCTTTCGCGATAATCTAGATAATGTGATTGTGGATGTGTATGGGCAATCTATCTCTTTATGCCAGGAGGAGGATATACCTGAGCTTGCTATTCATCGAAAGTTTATGAGCTTCATCATTCAGTTCTCCATATTCTCGTTGCAGGAAAGGTTGCACAAGTTGGACTCCTCTTTTCCCTCCTCACCTATGACCATTGATGCATGGTCCTCAAATGTTCCCACCCCCGGCCCTTACGATTCATTGAGCAAATATTGCGATGGGAAAAGTAATGTTTGGGTCCTCTACCTCATAATGGTTCATAAGGGAAAGTGCTTTTATATTGACTTAATCATATGTTGGTTGCATTGGCTCTATGACTATACTTAGCATTTGGACAATGTAGCCATGCATGTTAGAGTAGGATGCATTGCGTATTGATTTTTGCATAGCTAACATCATCATATTATGTTCTCATGCTAGATTAGATCCATTTAGATTAAAATTGCATTTTAGAGTAAATTTTATTTCCTATTGATTTTATGGACTAACAAAGCATGGGTGATCAAAGGATGCCATAAAAGAATGCTACCTCGTGTGCTTAATCTTTGATGTGTAGGTAACAGGTTTGTCGTACCAAGAGATTTTTGGTGTTCTCATGACCTGCCCATTCGAGTACGTGGTTCGTGCACTCTACTGAGAGCTCATCCCAGTTGGAGCCAGATGTTACCCACCACCAGTGGGTGACCCCTATAGGAGAATTTTTCTCCTAGATTTGTCTTCAATCAACAACGAACAACCCCTTGCAGTCACCAGATAGCTCGCTGTGCAGCCATTCTCCCCCACCTGAGCCAACCATTATTTGCCCTCGCCCATATGTTATGATCATATGTTTCAAGGTGGGCCTTCTAACCCCGAGGGTATGGCTATTCATTATGTAATTGGGTATTTATGATTGCTTCTCTTGGACACATCTAGACATGGATTAGTGGGGGGATTCGGCAGAAAGAATGGGTTTGGATTGTACTCTTGTTCCCTTATTCGAACTTGGTGGTTAATCTTGTATCCTAGTCTCATGGGATCTCCTCTATTGGCTACTAGCTTTAGGAGTGGCACTACATGGGAAACCCTAATTTTGGTTGCGTGGTCCTGCTTCCCGACACCATATATCTCACTCCCCCCCACTCATTATAACCCCTTTTCACACTTTTCCCATCTGAGTACACATTTATTAATTGGGTCCTCCCCTTCCCCTTGTCCAAAATTTGGGTCGGGCCTGGAATAATGCCCCAAAGGTTTATGTAGCTAAAAAGAAAGTTAAAAGCATAATTTGGCCACTTAAAATAGGAAATGTACCACAAAATGCAAAATATGGCTGAGACATAAGAATTTAGCACATGGGCAAAAGCCAAACATGAGCTCTCCCCCTTATAATTATGGCCATCACCCTAGTTCCTAGGGCCCCTATGAGTGCCCCTTGCATCATTAAGGAACCCATGATTGTTCAAACCCCTAGTGGGTGATGAACTGCCCAACCTTAAGGGGGGTAATCACTACTTTATCATACACATCATGCTTTCATCCCTTGGAGGTCTGTGCAGTTAAAAGAAAGAAAAATCTTTAAAAGGCAAAAGGCATATAAAGAAGGGTGAAAAAACAAAGGTCGAGGTAACTCATGTACCACGATTGCTCCTTCCAACATTCATATACACCTTGTGTGGGCTTCCCTATTTATAGCTACCCTTGTACAATGGCATGTGGCTTGGACCACCCCCTTCTCCCCCACTCCATTCCATCATTATTTCACATGACCCCTACCATTTGATGGGTGTACTGTGGACCTGTCACTCCCTTAGAGGTTGAAACCACCTAATAGGGTCCTTTATTAACCTCTCTTGTTGAGCTTGGTGACACCTGTACATTCTAAATTGTTAGTTTTTGTAGCATCAGTTGCGTTCTAGCCACAAAATTTTGGTGGAGAGGCTAGAATACATGTATTCTCCAAAACCCAGAAACTGTTTCTAGAAATTCCACCTAGAGATGACTTAATTAAAATAATTAATCTTTTTTTAATGGTGCCTAAAGGGTATTAATTAAGTCACGATGAGAATATCCTAGAAGAAGACATGGATCGGGTTCTAGTTAATCTTAGTCATCGATTATGTTTTAATCTTGGTTGTTGATGTCTCAACAAGATATTATAAGAAGAAGTTCGATGGGGGTTGGAGAACACACTTGAGACACCAAGGAATTTGATTTTTCTGGGAAATCGATCTTCAGAGTAGCAGTTGTGTGTTTTCGGAGTTGATTCAGTAAGATTGAAGCAGTGAGGGAGGGGCAGGGATAGTGAGGTCAGGAGGAAGATTTACTGGTCCAGTGAGTGGATAGTAGAGAGACAGAGAGTTCCACAGAGAGGCAATGTAGTGCTTCAGAGGGGAAGTCATATTTTGCTAGGGAGAAGCAGTGATTCAGTGTTAGAAGCCGGAGTGAGATCCCGGAGGCCAAGAGAGTCCATTTCCCAGACAACAGTTGATCAGTTAGCGAGAGAGACACTAGTCTGAATTGTGTGACGCAAAACTACGTAGGCTGACGCAGGGACTGCGTAGAAGCAACAAAGAGCAGCTCATCCTGAGCCAAGGTTGGTGTCAGATCACCGGTGGAAGTGAGAATTTTCTCACTAGATATTCTGTCACTAATTTCTCTCTATGGATTGTTAGATTTGAGCATCCATAGTTTTGCACTCAGATTTACTACTACATAATAATAAAACCCTCAACTACTGCACTAGTTTTCCCAAGTTGCGTTTTTCTGGGCACATTGGTCCAAATATAACAGTGTTATTTATGTGTGTGTGATTCTATTCTTCCATCATTATTTTTATTCCACAATATTGTATTTGTGATCTCTGCAATGTATTAGTTTCGATATTTACTGTAGGATCCAGTAAATAATTTGTTCAAGTTATTTAACAAATAGAAGAAACTTGATCAGTTTCTGCATTGGGATTCAGGGTTTCCATATTTTCACATGGTATCAGAGCTTAGATCATAAGTCAGAGAGCTCAGTAGTAGAAGGGAGGAGGAATTTCGAATCTTTGGAGAGGCAGAAGTTAGAAACCCTTAGAGGCAGCGAGTCCCTTGGGCCAGGGGGTCAATTTTTGAGGAAAATTTATTTCTTTGAGAGTCGACAAAGAATATATTTTCCAAATCAGAGGTTACCAGGGGCAAAGGGAGCAACAACAGTTTCCTTGCAGAGCAGATCTTCAGCTGGGATGCAGTTATTTTGCAGCATCTTACTAGTGCAAAATAGCGTCAAAAGGAAGGAAGAGCACACACTGAGGGAATTCTTTCCTCAAGAAACTTCTAGCCCAGAATTTTGATTTTTTCTTAGCAGAGGCACAATCATTGTGAGCATATTGGACCACTCCAGTAGGGAGTGCGAAAATCCAGTCAGCAGCTGCGCAGAGGAAAAGAGGAGGAATTCAACATTTTTGAAGAGATGGCATCTGCAGGGTTGAGAGATCAGGATCGATTGGAGGGAGCCTCCAACTATGTGATTTGGAAGGCAAGAATTTCTTGTCTTCTAGATGAGTATGATCTCAAAGCTTACATCGATAGTGTGGTAGTTGTACCCGCAGATGTAGATCTGCTGAAGGCCTAGATGGAGATGGCGAAAGCAAAGAGGCTGATTCTCGATGGGGTTCGAGATCACGTGGTGTCTCACATAGCTGGCAAAGATACTGCCTGACAGATGTGGGAAGCTCTTGCTACGCTATACGAGGTATCTTCTGAGCAAAGGAAGATGTATCTTGAGGAGAATATGAGATGCACAAGGATGTAGAAATGGGAGCACATAGACCCATTCCTCACTAGGCTTCAGGATATTCGAGATTAGGTGTCTACAGTAGAGTCAATGCCCCAGCCTATAAAACTGGTGCAATTTTCTCTAAACAATGTTTTTGAAGAGTGTTCTGGGAAAAGAAAAGTTGCCAGTCTGGGATTGTATGTGGGTTGATCTACAACAGGAGGAGTTGAGGCGAGATTTGGTGAAGACCACCATCGGCGGCAACAACAACAGTAGTCGGACGAACCAACTAAAGGAAGAGGAAGATGTGGCCCTTGCATCAAAGGGGCGGCAAGAACAACGTAGGAGGAAGAAGGACATTTCCAAGGTGAAATGCTTTAGATATGATGAGCTTGGCCACTACAACACTCAATGTCCTCTTAGGAAGAAGGACAAGGAGGAGAAGTAGGATCAACAAGTTGCTTCTGCAGAGATCGATAGGCTGTCCTCCAGATTGGAGGAAGAGTTTGCCATTATCACTGAGATACCTCCAAGAGTGAGGTGAGATGACTTAGTTTTGTAGCCCCAGAGAGCTATAGGATGGGCAGGATTCTTGAGGAGGTCCACCTCATGAATCAATACCTTGCTATGGGAGCCCAAAACATGTAGTAGCAGGATGGATCAATGGCAAATGGTGCAGTCAGGTGCTAGAGTGACAATTGCAGTAGCTAGTAGCAGGTCAGATACTGGGCAGCGCAGAGGCTTCAGTGACAGCGCAGAGTCTAGCAGCAGTCAGGCCTCAGGTGACAGATGCATCATACTGATCACAATTGATTCAATGTTTTGGATGCTTTTCAGTTGCAGTTGCAGCAACAGTAGATGGAGAGGGAGTTGCAGTGTTGGCAGCAGTTCAGTAGGGCTAACAACAACACAGATGCATCAGTTATTACAGTTGCGCATTAGTTGATGGGCATCAACAGCCAAACATTAACAACGTGACAAGAGGTGGTGCAGAGACAATGTGTTTTTTTAGTGGGTTGCATCATTAGAACGTATTCCTCGTTAAGAGGGAGTGTTAGTTTTTGTAGCATCGTTTGTGCTCTAGCCACAAAATTTGGTATGAAAGCTAGAATACATGTATTCTCCAAAACCCAGAAATCGTTTCTAGAAATTCCACCTAGAGATGACTTAATTAAAATAATCGATATTTTTTAATGGTGCCTAAGTCTAAACTTAGGAAAACTGATTAATTAAAGGGTATTAATTAAGTCATGGTGAGAATCTCCTAGAAGAAGACATGGATCGAGTTCTAGTTAATCTTAGCCATTGATTATGTTTTAATCTTGGCCATTGATGTCTCAACGGCAGATTATAAGAAACTCGATGGGGGTTGGACAACACGCTTGAGACACCAAGGAATTCAATTTTGTTGGGAAATCGATATTCAGAGTAGCAGTTGTGTGTTGTTGGAGGTGGTTCAGTAAGATTGAAGCAGTGAGAGAGGGATAGGGATAGTAAGGTCAGGAGGAAGATTTTCCAGTCCGATGAGTGCATAGCAGGGAGATAGAGAGTTCCACGGAGAGGCAACGCAGTGCTTTAGAGGGGAAGCTGTATTTTGCTAGGGAGAAGCAGTGATTTAGTGCCAGAAGCCGGAGAGAGAGCTCGGAGGCCAAGAGAGTCCATTTCCTAGACAGTAGCTGATCAGTTAGTGAGAGAGACACTCATCCGAGTTGTGTGACACAGAACTGCGTAGGCTGATGCAGGGTTTGCGTAGACGTAGCAGCTCATCTTGAGCCAAGGTCAGTGTCAGATCACCGGTGGAAGTGATATTTTTCTCACCAGATCTTCTGTTAGTCATTTCTCTATATGTATTGCTAGATTTGAGCATCCATAGTTTTGTACTCATATTTATTACTGCATAATAATAAAACCCTTAGCTGCTGAACCAGTTTTCCCAAGTTGGGTTTTTCCGGGGACATTGGTCCAAAACTAACAATGTTATTTATGTGTGTGTGATTCTATTCTTCCCACATTATTTTTCTTTCACAGTATTTTATTTGTGAAGGCTGCGGTGTATTAGTTTCAATATTTACCGTAGGATGCAATAAATAATTTGTCAAGTTAATTAACAAATAGAAGAAACTTAATCAGTGGTTGTAGTGGGATTCAGGGTTTCCGTGTTTTCACATAAACCCCATTTGGAAGGGCATGCCACTATGAAGTGTCTAGTTTTTCCCCTGGTTAACAAGCTTTTTTACTCAATTGTGCTAATGGATTGTTGTACTAGAAAGTGAGAAAGATGCATTGGATCTTAACAGGATTGCAAGTGGGTCTCCATTTGGATTTGGTCTCCCTCTGCAGGGTCCAAGCCCTACAGAGGGTCGTAATGGCACTTGTAAGGTGAGCGTTGAGAGCCATGGGCCTCCATAATAGCAGAGCATTGATTGCCACGCCATGGACTTCTTTAACACCACACATTGTCTTGTTCGTGCCCTAGTTATACTAAGAAGATGATGCGCTTGGACCATGTTGCCCAGTTAACCACACATTTGCACCTAACACTTAGTAGCTGATCCAGGGCCTATACTGGGTTTTGTCTTATCTAGAGAGACAAGGGAGGGCTTTAGTCATATTCTAGCACATGCTGATGGAGCATCGACATGATTTTGAGCCACTGGAGACCCATGAGACCATTGATTGTGCCCCTCAGCCACTTGGGAGTACCATAGGATGTTTTGCTTGGAAATCAAGGGACCACCCCCTTGATCATCACTTTGAGAGCCCTCCTCTTCATCATGGCACATTGAGGACCCATATTGGCCTTCCAACGACCCTTCTTACTCCATTTTACACTATTTCGACCCTCTTGGGATGGCTTATCATTCAATTTAGTAGCTATTTGGTGGGATTTTTACCCACCACCTATGGGTAGTGTATATAGGAGAAACATTTTCTCCTAGATGGTCCTCAACAGACAGCCAACAACCCCTTGTAGGCACCATTGATTTGAAATTGGATTAGGTGATTTCTTCCTCTTTTCCAAAATCAAATAAAAAAAATTAGGACTGTGTCGACGCTTTGCAAGGTAAAAATGGGTCTTGAAACAAATAGCTTTTTTCAATGTCTCTTCAAATCGTGAATTAGTCTTCATATGTAACTTAACATAATGAACATAACAACACATAATCCATGCAAGCATAGTGAAGAGCATAACAAAAGGTTTGGAGTTCACCCCTCTTGGGCTACATCTTCGGAATTGTCAACATGACTAGACTACTCATATATTCAGTATCAAATGAAGTCCATAAATGTTTGTTGCAGGTGAACATGTGGCTATTACCGCTAATGTTCTCCTACAGAGAACTCTCACAAACAATGTCCACTCAAAGCATCTCTTATAAAGATGACATACTCCAACTGAAATGAGCTAAAAAGAGCATGTGAACACTTCAATTCCACATTGAAGCACATAAACAAAACTTCATGTTGAGAGAAGTTAAAATTGAGTTGAACCCTGCAAGTTAGAGTTGCTACAATAGACTTTTGAAGATGAGAATACCCTTACAAGGTCTTCTCCATGCCTAAAGACCTTCTAGAATTGCTTGCAAACCCTAAATGATCCATACACCTTTAGTCTCAAACTTGTAAAAGGACTCTGTAGATGTCCTCAAATCAGAAATTAGAGGTCACTAAGGGATTCAGAACATCCAAAATTCCCTAAATGCGTTCATTCTAAGCTCAATTTGGCCAAAAACTCCAAAAGATATGACCTCCCAAGCTCTCCCATGAACTTCACTGTTAATCATCCTACAAATTTGACCTTCTATCTAATGATCCTACAAATCTGCCCCGAGGTCCTACACATCTGCCCCGAAATTTGCTAACTGAGCGACAAATCTGCCCTTTGCCGGTGCATTATGTTGGATGATTAAATTGCCCAAAGACCCCATAAATCCAAAAATTATGGCCATATGGGCCACATAGGGCCGAGCGCTGGGCCTTAATGCCCACCCCCACCATTAAGCCCTTAAATCTTGAGCATATAGTCACATGGGGTGACAAGTGTCCAAGGCTCAGGCCAACGGCCCACCTTAACCGTCAAAGCCCTCGTTCCACTAGCATGTGGACTTGTGGTGGCATATGACCCCAACGCTGGCCCCCACTTTGTAGCACCTTCCTCTGAGCGCCAAACTCTCTGTGCCAAGGGTTATATGGTGGTTCATCGAGCCTTGGGTTTGGGCTAGGCCCGAGCCTTCGACTTCTCTTTGTCTGCAGTTCTGTGGGTGGTAATGTGAACAGGGGCCAGGGCTTGGCCCCGACCCCTCCCTCCATTGGCGTGTTTGTAAACTTTGTATATGGTTTTAATCCATATGATAATAAGAACAACCTTGCAGTCTAGTGATAAGGCTTTGTTTTGTGAACTTGGAGGTCACAAGTTTGATTCTTGTGGAGGCCAGTTTGCCCATGAACCAAAATTTTACACCACCCCTGGGGTGCCATGTGGCAGCCCATGACTAGGCCACATGGCACCCATTCATTGGTTCACTTAACCACAATACGAACTAATCAAATTCAACCATCAACCAACAAACTGAAACTTGCCATGTGTCAGCGGAAAGTCATTGGGTCGTACCCTACACAGTCACCACGCTAACTTAGCAGTATGGAATTCCAGTCAGCTGCCCAGTCAACTACCCTGCTCAAATTTTAGTTGTTTCGCCAAACAGTTAGCAAGTGATAACTTGAGCATGCAGTGTCAGATTGAGGTGAAACAAACGTCGCTGGATTCCAAATGACGAGCACTTCGATTTGGCGCTAGTTTCAAGAATTTATGGTCACTTACATTTTTGAGCTTAAAATTGATCACCTGATCACACCTTCCCACTAGGAACTTTTGGTCTCCAAAAGTTGACTTCCTCAGTCAATATAAAGAGGCTAGAACTCAAAAACACCCAAAAGCTCAATCCAAAATGCATGATTTTCAATTGGTGCCTTTCAAGCCCCAATCAAGGCACTTCACCTATCTTCTTCATGAAGACCTGTTGTCCTGGAAAGCATTGAGGCAACATTCTTATCACCGATGCAGGAATAAAATGCTGATGAGTGGAATCTGAACATTCTCTTTAATCTCATATTTACATGGCTCAAAAACACTTCATCTTGAAGTTAAACTGTTGAAGACAAACTTGACTCCATCTAGGAATTCAGAAGCAAAATAAACTTTCTTCAACGTCTTCAACCTGAGCTTGTACATAAAAAGGACATTGCTGCAAAATTTTCCATGATATGATTGACCTTGCCTACAATACATAGTCATCTTGTACAATCTTGAAAACAAAGATTCTATTCACACAAGTTTCAAATCGAATACTTGTATGAGTGAACATATGACAACTTGTAGACAACTTTCAACAGCAATCTTGTACATTCACAAAAGTCCTTAAACATGTGGACTATAACGAGCCAATACAAAATCAATGAAAAATATCTACTTGTTGAACATAGTGACAATGATTGTTCACTTTACAAAAGTACCTAAACAGCTAATGACAACAAGTAATTACAAAATTTTACAAAACAACTTTCCAATAAGTCTACCCAAACTTTGCCTCTCTTAGGCTTATGCGTTCTCTTCTTGCATCTTCTTTGTCTTGAAGGTCACTTAGGATTGTTGTGAGTCCTCTTTGCCAACTCTTGTTTCCCTTGCATTACGTAGCATAATCTCTTTACCTTTCTTTGATCAAACCTCTGGATTTAACTTCCAACATCGTTTAGTGTCATGTCCATGCACCTTGCAATGAGTACAGAAGAACTTCCTCCTGTTTGTTGACATAGAAGTTCTCTCATGTGACAAAGAGTCATTATGCTTGATGCCTAAAATTTGGTTAATTCTTTTAACCATTATCATACGTTGCTCATATACAACCACACAATGGTCAAATGCATCAGAAAATGTAGAAGGGTATTGATTCCACGAGTAGTCAAAATTTCAATGCATTGGAAAACAATCTTGGGAGTTATACCTGTCTCTAGGGCTGCAACTTCAAAGGTTGTCACAAGGTGGTGACATCTCATTCTCAGATGGTTGATGTACCTCAAGCCGTTTGGAGCATTCTCCAAACTCCCTTCGACCATATCCCAATTGTTGATTTGGGGTAGCATCGGATGTGTTCTAGCCACGAACTTTGGTGGAGAGGTTGTGGAACATGAGGTCTCCAATACCCATAAAGGGTTTGGGTAAATTCTAAACACATCAGGAGATATTAAAATAATTAATATTTTTAATGGAGTCCCTAAGTTTAAACTTAGGGAAAATAAAATATTAATGAATATGAATACGAATTTGTGTTAGAGTGATGCAAAAGACATGGATCAATCCAGATCTAATCTTAGTTGTTGATTAGGGACTAAATCTCGGTTGTTGAATCGTTAACAGGAGAAGTATAAGAGGAGGCTTGAGGGTCACTTTGAGAGTACACCAGATGATCAGTCATTCTATTATCTAGAGTGGGGTTTGCTAAGAGAGATAGAATCAGTGATCGGGAGAGCCGTTGAGGGGCATTGAGTATAGAGGAACAAAGAAGGCAGAGATTGTGTCAGGAGAGCAACGCAACAGTCAAAAAGGGTGATGTAGAGCCAACAAAAGCTCACGCAGAGGCAGTCAAGTGCTGCGCAGAGCACCAGAAGGGCCAACGTAGCTGACACAGAGGCTCCCAAAGTTGACATAGCGCCCTCTAGGGCTGACACAGGGCTAGCTTGAGACAGAGAGGGGCTGACGCAGTCTAGATTGGGCAAACGCTGGGGTTGCAGGAGCAGTTTTGTGCTGAGGAGCTGCCGGAAGGATTTTCTGGGGTTTCAGCCAAGAGATTTCTCTCAAACTATGAGGTATAGTTGCTAAGGAAATTCTCTATTGGGTAGGCCAGTTTTGGCACCCAAATTGTACTATGATATTTCTTAATAATAAAACTCTCAGATAGTTGCACCAGTTTTCCCTTATTGGGTTTTTCTAGGGACATTGGTCCAAAAATAATGGTGTCATGTGGTATGTTTGTTCTTGTTTATTTTAGTTGTTGATCTGTAATATGTTGAGCATGCACTGGTGTTTATTTTCAATATTTACTTTGTAAATAACTTGTTAAAGGAAAATAATGAGTAGGTAGGAATAAATCAGAAAGAGTGCATGAAGGGTTTCTAACTAAGTAAAATTAGAAACTTCAACACCAATTCCATATACTTCAGTCTCTCCTCAACCATAATTGGATTGGTAATACCTTGGTCACTTATGTTGAGGCCTCCACCTTCATATCCCATCTTGGAAAGAAACTTCATACCTATGCCTTTGGTATATTGCTCAAATGCTTCAAAAGAGTTGTTATACATATAAATGGAAGGAGTGGTACTTGAGATGCTAATTACCTCCTTAAACTTGTCATTCATCTTTTGACCTTTTAATGATCATGGTGATTACCAACTTGTAGATGATTCTAGCCACCCACTCTTATCCAATAGCATATGGTGTGCTTCTTGAAGATGTTTGCAAAATGCACATGTAACATCTTCCGCATATGGTCCAAAACCACTATTAGAACCATGACCACATACTGGCTTCATTATGGAGGTTTCTCTTGCTGGTATAGACATAGAACTTTCTGCAACTTGCTCATCAAGCACTTGCTGTAATACCAAGCGCATGTGCCTCTTCTCCTCTTCAACTATCTTTAATATCCTTCTCAACTCTATATTCTCCATATGAAGAGCCAAATTCTACTCCTCTAGCTCTTGGAGATTCTTTTTGCTGCCCATTCTTGTAACTTGGTCAACTAGTGCTCTGATACCAAATTGATCTGAAATTGGATTAGGTGATTTCTTCCTCTTTTCCAAAATCAAATAAAACAAAAATTAGGACTGTATCGACGCTTTGCAAGGTAAAATTGGGTCTTGAAACAAATAGGTTTTTCCAATGTCTCTTCAAATCATGAATTAGTCTTCATATGTAACTGAACATAATGAACACAATAACACAATCCATGCAAGCATAATGAAGAGCATAACAAAAGGTTTGTTAATAGAATTCATCGCTCCTGGGCTACATCTCTAGGCCTATCAACATGACTAGACTACTCAGATATTCAGTATCAAATGGAGTACATAACGTTTGTTGCAGATAAACATGTGGCTATTACCCCTAAAAGGTAATGTTCTTTTACAAAGAACTCTCACAAATAAGAGAAACTCAAATCATCTCCTACAAAGATGACATATTCCAATTGAAATGAGCTAAAAAGAGCATGTGAACACTTCAATTCCACATTGAAGCACATAAACAAAACTTCATGTTAAGAGAAGTTAAACCTGAGTTGAACCCTACAAGTTAGAGTTGCTGCAGTAGACTTCTGAAGATGAGAATACTGTTACAAGGTCTTATCCATGCCTAAATACCTTCCAGGGCTGCTTCGAAACCTTGACTGTTCAAAACACATTTAATCTCAAACCCATAAAAGGCTCTATGGATGTGCTCAAATCAGAAACTAGAGGTCACCCATGGATTTAGAACATCCAATAACCCCTAAGTGTACTCTTTCTAAGCTCAATTTGGCCAAAAAATCCAAAAGCTATGAGCTCCCAAGCTCTCCCATGAACTTCACTGTTAATCATCCTACAAATTTGACCTTCTGTCTAACGGTCCTACAAAACTGCCTCGAAATTCACTAACTAGGCGACAAATTCGCCCTTCACCGATGTGTTTGTTGGATTATTAAATTGCCCAATGACTCCATAAGTTCGAAAATTATGGCCATATGGGCCACATAGGGCCGAGGGTTGGGCCTTAACGCCCGCCCCCGCTGGTTAAGCGCTTAAATCTAGGGTACGTGGTCACATGGGATGCCAAGTGTCCAAGGGTCGGTCCAACGGTTTGCCCTAACCATCAGAGCCCCTGTTCTGCTAACGCGTGGTCCTTTGGCGTTATATGACACTGGGGCTAGCCCCCACTTTGTAGCACCTTCCTCTGAGCACTAAAATCTCCGTGCCAAGGGTTACATGGTGGTTCATGGAACCTTGGGTCGGGGCTAGGCTTGAGCCATCGGCTCCTCTCTGCCTGTGGTTCTGTGGGTGGTAAGGTGACTAGGGACCAGGGCTTAGCCCCAGCCCCTCCCTCCATTGGCGCATTTGTAAACTTTGTATATGGTTTTAATCCATATGATAATAAGAACCACCTTGTTGTCTAGAGGTAAGGATTTGTGTTGCAAACTTGGAGGTCACGAGTTTGATTCCTGTGGAGCCCAGTTCGGCCATGAACCAAAACTTTACACCACCCTCGGGGTGCCACATGGCAGACCATGACTGGGCCATGGGCACCCATTCATTGGTCCACTTAACCACAATATGAACCAATCAAATTCAACCATCAAGCAATGAACTAGAACCTACCACATGTCAGCTTGTCATTGGGTTGTACCTTGCACAGTCACCATGCTGACTCAGCAGTACGAAATCCTAGTTAGCTGCCTAGTCAACTGCCCTACTCAAATTTTAGTTGTTTCGCCAAATGGTCAACACGCAATAACTTGAGCATACGGTGTCTATAATGGCCCACCTACAATTACAAACAAAATGCAAATATTAGCATACATACAGGACATCCATATGATAGCTACATATGCAAGGGCCCGCATGTATTGCACTAGTATATGTACTGACTAATACTGGGAAATGTCTTTGTTAAGGTTAATGAATTGATTATTGAAATTAATTCCTATCTCATAGGAATATAATAAATATATCAAGTGGGGCCTTGATATGTATACCACTCTTATATATATATATGATTAATCCTTTAAATTAAATATATCTATATAAAATATATATGATAAAAGTAATGAAATATATATGAAATCTTAATTAATTTATTATTAATTAAAATAAATAAAATCATTTATTTAAATATTAAAATCAATCTTTGCTGAACTTTAAATGAATCAATTTAATTAATTGAAAAAATAATTTAATATTATCAAAATCTAAACAAAATAAAAGGACCACCGCCTCTATCCAAAAGGAAGCGAAGGGTCGAGAAAATTGGAAGGAAGCTAACAGCGAGAAGAAAAGGGAAACGATGGAGGAAGGAAGCCGACAACGAGGAGGTAGAGAGGCGTTAGAGTTGAATATAGAAAGGAAGGGAGAAGACCATAACAAGCAGGGAAGTTTTGGGGGAAGTTAGAGAGCATTCTATGAAATCGGAGGAAATTTTGGGGAAGAGACAGAAATTTCTAATAGAATTACAGAGATTGAGCTTGCTTGTTCTTGGAATTCTGGGCACGGGGCCCTGAAGATTTGTCTTCTGGATCTCGGTACTGTACAGGTAGACCCCTAATAGGCTGGGAGGTAAAATGGGCAGTTTGGTAACTATAGCAGCGGGAACAACGACACTCTAAAACATCTGCAATTGATTCCAGGTATTCTTCTGCAATGTAAATTTTAAATATTGATTCCTATCTGGTTAAAATCTGCATAGTACGAGTCTTATATTTGGTAATCTAGTTAAAATATGCATAGTACGAGTCTTACATCTAGTAATCTGGTTAAAATCTATATAGTATGGGTCTTACATCTAGTATCAGTGCTAGTTTACAAACTTTGTTGGACTTGAGGGTTCTCTTTAAGTATTTCTGTGACTTTTTGGTCTTGTATTGCCTCTGAAGTTTGACCATCTTTACCTTCTAATGTCGTAGAGATAGAGTTTATAGTGGTTAGATTATATATTAAAAACAAAACAAAAAATGTGTTAGGGGCGTAAAATAAATTTTATTCGCAGCCAAGGTTTTTCCATGGGTTGAAATTTGTGTTTCTGTTTCCACCGACTGAAAATGCACAGTATAGAATATAACAGTGAGATGTTTTAGGTGGAAATATCACCATATAAAATATCGGTCTTTTAATTTCTGTCTACCAAATCACAAGCAAAGTTAGAGACTAGTGCTATATGCGACTAGTTTTAATTTGACGGCAGATTGGGTGAAGACTTGAACCTCGACATGTTACAGGGCAGCACTCGACTCCAGCGCCAAGCAATGATGAAGGAACCCAGAAGGGATGTTAGTTTTCCACCAGTGCATTGAGTGTCAAGCCACGACTAAGGAGGGGTATAGAGAGAGTGCACAAACCATCTATCGGGTGACAAGTCAGCGCTCCACGTATCAAGCACCAAACCGAAGGGAAGTGCACACAAAGGCCCATACAACTCCAAACTGGAAAACGGAGCTAGCACCCATACAAGGCATCGAACCTTGAACCTGCCATCCATAGTTCACAGTGCGCACGTTCATTGCTGAGAATGAGCTTTCGGGGGCGGACCGTAAACCCTCTCTGCTAGCTACAACACATGGTGGTTTCCGTATGTTTTAAAAATAAATATATAATAAATAAATATATTAACAGAGATAAACTCTCATTTAACGTGGTCAGAATCTCGACCATGGTGGGACTCGAACCAAGGATCTACCATTGGGGTAGAGCATTGTCCACTAGGCCACGCAGGTGTGAGAGAGTTTATTTATTATTTATTATAATAAATAAATATAATAATAAAGAGTTTATTTACATTTTGGTGGATGACTCATTCAATCTGGAACGTAGGGTTCGACAACTCAGAAACCGCTTAGTAGACCGAGTTAAGGTCTAGTGGGACAAGTATAGCCCTAGATTGGCTACCTAGGAAGGTACGGAGATCATATCTCAAAGATACCCAACTTGTGTTAACTTTGAGGAACTTAAAATCCTATTTTGTATATATTTACTTTATTTTAGTCAGATACTTTAGACTATCATTTTGAACTACCACATGTAAAAATGAACTTTTATTTTATTGATACATGGATATCAATAAGAAATATGTTATTTAACTTTGTTGGTACTTAGTATATGTTACTTGCTTAACTCTGCTGGTACGGGGATACCAATATGAAGTATGTTATTTGCTTAACATTATGGGTACATGGATACCAATATGAAAATATATTACGTGTTTAACATTGTTGATGCATAATACTAATATGAATTGTGAATTCTATTATGGATATCATGTCTATAAATGTATTTTACATATCAACATGAATGATGAGATCAAAGAATGACTATTTATATGAAAGTTAACTTACAGATATATGGGTTGGACATGGCCAAGTACGTTATATGAATGAAAAGATCAATATCATAGATAGTAACATATATGAAATATATAGGAAATGTTATTTAAATACAATTTATTTTGAATGTATTGATGCATATGTTATAATTTGTGGACAAGTGTTTACATTGCAGATAACATCGTTACCAAACCGACCACGTGATGACAAAATTCCAAGAACAATTAGGGCTTAAGGAGATTCCATGACAGGGTGTTGACCCTGGTCCTCTAGGAGGGGTGGAGGCATTGCCCACCGTTTATCCTCCAGAACCCGGAGTCATGGGAGGATGTGCGAGTCATGCTCCCCTAGATATGTGAAGATGATCATAGGATGCCTACTGGGAAATCAGGGCGATATAGTCGACATTGTCATCCTTAGGGTCTATGAATGGTTAGATCAGTATAGTTGACACCATGGCATACTCTAGTAGAGGATGGATAGGATGGAAGCGGAAGAGATTGGGAAGGATACGATGATTCTAGAATAGCTTGGGAACCCTATAGGTACAGGACATGAATATTATAGTTGTAAAATTTTAAAATATTTGAAAACAAAATTTTTAAAAATGTCCTATGTCAAACAAATTTAATTATGAAATACAATTCATATGTGATTATACTAATCACTAAATAACTATCAATATGCTATAAAAACCCTAACTTTGGGTCTAAGCTTTTGGAAGGAGGGATGTATGTAATGGTCCACCTACAATTACAAACAAAATGTGAATATTAGCATACATATGGGGCATCTATATAATAGCTACATATGCATGACCCGCATGTGTGCACTAGTATACATACTGACTAATTCTAGGAAATGTCTAAGTTTAGGTTAATGAATTGATAATCGAAATTAATTCCTATCTCATCGTAATATAATAAATTTATCGAGTGGGGCCTTGATATGTATATCGCTCTTATATATATGATTAATCCTTTAAATCAAATATATCTATATAAATATATATGATAAAGATAATGGAATATATATGAAATTTTAATTAATTTATTTTTAATTAAAATAAATAAAATCATTTATTTAAATATTAAAATCAATCTTTGTTCAACTTTAAATGAATCAATTTAATTAATTGAAAAATTAATTTAATATTATCAAAACCTAAACTAAATAAAAGGATCACCACATCTATCCAAAAGGAAGCGAAGGGTCAAGAAAACTGGAAGAAAGCTGACAACAAGAAGAAAAGGGAAACGGTGGAGGAAGGAAGCTGACATTGAGGAGGTAGAGAGGCGGAGAGTTGAGGATATAAATAAAGGGAGAATACCATAATAGACAGGGAAATTTTGGGGGAAGTTAGCGAGCATTCTGCAAAACCAGAGGAGATTTTGGGGAAGAGACGGAAATTTCTAACAAAATTACAAAGATTGAGCTTGATTGTTCTTAAAATTTTGGGCATGGGGGCCAGGAGATTTGTCTTCTGGATCTGGGTACCATACAAGTAGGCTCCAGATAGGCTAGGAGTTAAAAAGGGCGGTTTGCTAAATGTAGCAGTGTGAACAACCACAGTGTAAAACACCTGCAATTGATTCCAGGTATTCTTCTACAATGTAAATTTTAAATATTGGTTCCTGTCTAGTTAAAATTTGCATAGGACAAGTCTTACATTTGGTAATCTGGTTAAGATCTGCATAGTACGGGTCTTATAGTGTTGGATTGAGGTGAAATGAACGTCGTTGGATTCAGAACGACGAGCACTTCCATTTAGCACTAGTTTCAATCATTTTTGGGCACTTTCATTTTTGAGCTTAAAATTGATCACGTGATCAACCAAATAGCTCAATGTGCTATTGTCTCTGCCACCTGAGCCAACCATGTAATCCCTCACGCACTTGTTATGATTGTATCTTTGAGGGTGGGCAGCCCGACCCTAAAGGTATATGTTTTCATTGGTATAGTTGGGTAATTTTCCTTGTCATGCGCACTTTTGGGCATGGATTGGTGGGGGGATTAAGTGGAAAGAGTGGATTAGGTTTGTACTCTTGTCTCCACTTAGAATTTTGTGGTTATCTTTGTATCCTAGTCTCGTGGGATCTCCTTTACTAGCCATTAGCTTTAAGTTCGGCACTACGTGGGAAATACCGATTTTGGTTGCATGGTCTTGCTTCTCGACACCATACACATCACTCATTTCGACTTATTTTAGTCCCATTCATCTCTTTCCCATTCGGGTCCACATGGGTCCATTGGGTCCACATAGGGTTAGCCTCCCCCTCCCCTTTTTCATACTTTGGGTTGGGCCTGGAAGGATGCCCAGGAGGTTGATGCAGCTAAAAAGAAAAGAAAAAGATTAATTTGTCCACTCTCAACAGGAAATGTACTAGAAAGTGCAAAAGATGGTCGGGACATAAAAATTTAGCACATGGGCAAAGGCCAAACATGAGCTCTACCCCTCATCCATGGCCATCACCCTGGTTCTTATGGACCCTAGATGAGCCCCCTCCATTGTAACCACCTCCTTCCACATCTACCCAAGTAACCAGCCAACAGGGGTAAACATGTGACGAGAAGTTACTATGATACGATTCGACACGCTATGTGTCAGTTAAGGAAGTGGAATCGATAGAAACACACATACAGACCTTCCACATCAGTAGCAGAACTACCAGGAGCCTTCCCAACCATTCAGGTAACCAGCCCTTAGGTCCCATTGCGTTTTTAGACCATTAAACCCCTAAACGCTCCCTTGATATGGACAAGCATGTGTCCAGGAGGCTCCAAATGCTCCCATAGCATGGGTATGCATGCATCTGGGGACTTTTCTACCTAGTGTTGTGCCTACATATTCGAGATTTGAGCCACTTTTTTAGGCTCATAGCCCAGGTCACTGCCCAGAACTAAATGACACTTTCAGAATTGAATGATAACAGATCAATGATACAAATATAATTACTTGAACAAGGACTTGATTGGACCCCTACTAGCCATGACAAGCATTTCATCAAACATGTCACAAATATGTAATCTACAGGTTTAAACAACAGATCTGAGCATAGGGGTCTCATACTCATCTGAGAATTACTTAGAAGCATTGGTTCCTCAACACATTAGCTGCAGTTACATCCACTAGGCAATAGATACATTGTTCATTCATTTACAAGTAAAAACATGATGATAGCCATACATATCCACTTTCATAATATATGTTCATAACCAGCATAATAACAACAAAAATACCAAGGAAACATCAACCATATCATCCACATATAAACCAATATAATACTCATGAAATAATACGGAGAAATAACCTCATATTGATAATGCAAAGGCCAACCAGTTGTGGGACTTCCACAAACCACTCGATCGTAGTCATGGCTGAGCCAATTATCTCTTCATCCAGTCACACCTGTGCCATATTCCAAGCATGAATGTGGGATCTCATAAAACACATCAATCAAAACCATCCAGGGCTTTTAGAGGCCAAATCATCTCAACCCATCAAACAGTGATTCTACCTCATGGTCGGACATCACTAAACCATCATTAGATTGGTCTCTACCCAAGCCTTCTAGGGCTACAGAGCATTTGTTTTAACCAAGGCTTCCAGGACTAGTAACTCAACCCAAGCTGTTACAGGGTTTCCAGAGCGCTTGTCCAACCAGGGCTTCCAGGAACTAGTAACTCAACCCAAGCTAAAGAAAACATGAGAACCAACCAGAAAAACAAAGAAATAAACCCACAACACCATGGTTATTCAGGAAATGGCAAGGCTAGGCAATTCCACTGCCAATCCAAGCAATCCTCCATGCCAATGACAGATCATGACCAATAAACTACACACATATACCATGCATGTCAAAACTAGTGAGGAAAACATACATGCACCTTAGTACTTGCAAACAAAACCCGTTTTAGTTGTTGATCCTGATGTCCTCTTGTGCTTTGTTGCTCTTCCTTTGCCTTCTTGCTCCAAAAATCCAAGTATGCCACACTCTCCAAGATTTCTCCTAGAAAACTTTAAGTGTCCAAGAGTATGAGAGAGAGAGAACAGAGAGAGAACTCCAAAATTGAACTAACAAAAGTTTGTGAATTGATCCTCAAAAGCCTTTTTATTGATGAGGCCTTTATTTTCTTCATTTTCTGTTATTTTCCTTCATTTTCCTCTTCACATGCAACCTGTAACATTTCACCTCCCTTTTCTCCTAATTTCCATTGTTTTCATAAATAAATGTGCCAAAAATTGGAAAATGTCATTTTTCCTTTCCAAAGCCTTTGGCATTGCCTTTGTCAATTTCTTTAGCCATTAATCAATCACCAATGATCCCCATCACTATGCTTTTTCCCAACATTCAGCTTGGAATACGTGTCCCATCAACCGTGGTTATTATTTTTCCTTTATTAACTTTTATTACATGGAATTTTCACTAGGGCTGTTACATCCATGATTAAGGAACCCATGTTTGTATCAACCCTTGGTGTGCGATGAATTGCCCCACCTTAAGGGGTTATCCACTGCTATATATTACACATCATGCTCTCATCCCCTAGAGCCCCGAGCAGTTATGAAGAAAAATCAATCAAAGGCACAAGGCGTATGAAGAAGGGTGGAAAAACAAAGGTCGGGGTAACTTATGTATAATGATTTTCTCACTCCTACACATATACCAAGGTGTGGGCTTCCTTTGTTATAGATACCCTTGTATTATGACATGTAGTGTCGATGATTTCCCTGATCCCCACTCTGTTCCATTACTATATCATTCACCACCTACCACTTGAGGAATGTACCATGGACATGTCACCCCCTTTAAAGGTGGAAACCACCTAATAGGGTCCTTGATTAACCCCTTATTGAGCTTGGAGACACTTGTACATGCTAAAGCCCACTATGGAAGGGCATGCCACCATGAAATGCCCCATTGATTCAATGACTTGTAAGCTCTTTTACTTTATTATTCTAATGATTTGTTGTATTGGTGGGAAAGGGTACCAATTAGATCTTATGCAGGATTGCAGGTGGGTCTCCATTTAGGGCTTGGTCTCCCTATACAGGGTCCTATCCCTCCAAAGGGCCACATTGGCACTTATAGGGTGAGCGTTGAGAGCCATGGGCCTTCGCCATAGCATAGAGTACTTCATGGTCCCAAAACCAATCATTGATTGTTCGTGTTCCAACTTTTGGATGAGAATGATGCACTGGGTCCACCATGCCCAACCAGCTCTACACTTTCAACATACACTTGCAAGATGATCTGGGGTTCAGATGAGCACCATAGAGAGCTTATGCCATCATCCTAGCCCTTACAAATGGTTGGCAGGCATTTTCGATCCACTTGGAGAACTGTGAGGAGGTCCTTGTGCCCCTCATAGCCACTTGGGGGCGCCACAAGGATTTGTTTGGAAACAAGGGGTCAACCCCTTGTCCACTATATTTGAGGTCCATTCTCACATCTTGGCACATTCTAGACTTCATTAGGTCTCCTCAAAGGCTCAATGACTCACTTTATTGATCATTTGACCTTGTTGAGAGGCTTATTATTATGTTATTGAGCTATCCTGGTGGGCTTGTCACCAAGGAATGTTATTATTGCATATTATTTTATTATTTGGGGCTCAAATAGACCTAATTAGGAAAATCAATCTCATTAGTGATTGCGTAAATCGAATTGAGGTGATTCATTCTAATCATCATCACTTGGATTGGATTCGTATCTCTTGAGAGATTTTTGCACTTTTCACTGGGTAAACTTTTTGGAGTATCCTTGATGCACTATGATGTTTGGATTTTCGCTATTGTCTTTGGAGCTTCTTTCTAATGAAAAATAGATGAATGGATATACTCTCTCTCTCTCATGTAAGTTGATTTTTGATGCTATTCTTGTTATTTTACTCTTTACTACATGTTATGGTTATCATTATTCTTGTATGGGTTAAAGTAAATGCAAAATTCTTTTGAGAACCTTGAATAAGTGATTTAATGCATGCATTGTACTTGAAGTGAGTGGGTGAATGTTCCTAGAGGCACATAATAGGTTTTAAGCCTTGAAACTTTATCTCTTTGACAATTTTTAAGTGTAAATCTTTGATTACCTAGTTGCTGCCCTTAAATAGGCTAGCACAGGTTAATTAGGGCTCCTTAGCTTACAAAAATTCTCAATTTGTGTATCTTGACTCCATTAAACTCAAGCAATAAGGAACTGATCCTTGTATCCCTTTGGTGGTCAAATTTCCCTCTTTTCTTCACTTTTCCAAATTCTAGGCCTAACTTGAGAGGGTCACCTAGAGCATCGTGCTAAATCTTTTCTAGCCATCCAAAACCATTGAAAATTAGTCCATAATTGCTCTGGGATATTCTCAAGGATCCCTCCAAATTTGAGGTCGATCTGATGGTGGGATCCTGAGATATTGCAAGCCCTAGCTCAGGGACCGTTCTCCTCCCTAGGTCACTTTGGGTTAGCGCCCTCATTAGGATCATTACATTTGGATTTCAAAAGAAAATTAGTCCTTTGATCCTATTCTTCTCACTAACCAAATCAAGCCCCTCCATTATTGGTCAACTCCACACCCTTAACCTAGTTTGGGTCCACTTGGGTTCTTTGTGGTCTCGCAACTTCATAACTCAAATTCCATGAAGATTACTCCATTCCTCTATATGGATCCTTAAGTCTAGGAAGCCCCTTTTCAAGGCATATTCCCCAAACCTAGGCTCAAGTATCGCCTTAGCTGTTCCTGGAGAGCCCATCACTTTGCTTCTTAAGCAAGTAAGCTATATAACTGAGCCTCTCTTGTGAATAGTCCTCGAGAATCACCCTTCATCCTCCCATTGATCTATTTATCTAGTGATTCCTCCTATATCGAGTCTCCTCCCATTGGTGAAAGTCAATAAAGCGTAGGGATCCTTAACCGAGGTGACAGTGGGCTATCACTTCATTGTTTCCCTCGACCTAGTAGTTTCTCTATAGGATCCCCTCCTAGGACCCCTGCTAGTTTGAGTGGTAACATTTTGGCATCATTGTCATGGATACGAGACGTGTGTCTTATTTTCTTTATGCCATCATTGACAATCATTTTGGCGACTCTATTGGAAGAACAAAGCCCTAGTTATTCATTGAACTTTAAATTCAATGCTTGTAGGATGAAGCAATCATTTCCCTAGGCATATTTAAATTAACCATGGCGACTCGTACATAATTTACATGCATATATCGATAAGATGTATTTCTTTGATGACTTCCCTTCTTTGGACATCACTAGCATCCCTGGGCACCCTAATCATGTCACAGGAAGGATGGGTCGTGGGGTCCCCGTGTTTGATGTTGACCCACTCTCCACAATTTATCATGTAGAAATATTTACTGCGCATACTTCAAAGGAGAAAGTGGTCCACCAGGATGTCCTTATTGCTATTGTTCATGAACTCTGTCCATGGTCATAACTCATGGTTACATAATCGCGAACCTAGGAGCATCTCATCTATTAAGGAGTTCTTTGAAGGCTTTCTTAGACATTTTTAAGCATGCCCCGCATCAAACATTCAAGAGGAAGTCTTCATTGAGAATCATCATGGCCTTGGGAATCTAGATGATGAGCAATAAAGAGGGTCCTCACTGGGTCTGCATGACGACAATAGGCATGATGATAATTCCAAAACAATAGGTGATGGGGAGGGTGAGTCTGTAGAAAAGGAAGTTGAGGTTAACCCTACCTTTTCCAAGGATACTATCTCTGATGATATACCCTTTGAAAACCTTGGAGAAGGTGATCCCATAGCCCCTTAAAACATTGATATCAATTATTACCTACATATTAAAGAAGGAAAATGGGAGGTTTGTGAAAATCGTTTCGATAAGAACCCTATCTATCACACCAATGAAAATGATATTAGTAGGGTCCTTGTCTTTCCTCACAATTCTGGGGTTGTAGCTGAGTCCCATGTGGACCTTTTCCTCAACCCTTCTGACACTATCACTAATAATGAGGAACCCTTTGTCTCTCCTAAGTGTGATCATCTTGGGAAACCTGCTTGTTGTGTCTCTCCATCTCATCAGTCTCCCCTTCTTACTAATGATAACCTTATGATGGCCATGAAGCATGACATAAATGATAAGGACCATGATGGAGGTGATATGCCTAAAGTTTCAATCCATCAAAATTTTATGAGCCTAATTGTTGACATCTCTATCTTTTGGTTAGAAGAGAGGATCTCGTGGAATAGATTACAGCTCTTTATCCCCTCTTCTCTCGTGATCATCCATGTGTGGGCATTCTATTTTCCCACCTTCCGCCTTGGTGACCCTCCATTTGATTTTTCCTATCCTTGTTTTTGGATTGGTTGCATAAGTAATAATTGGGAAAAATATTTTTATATTGATCTGGTGATGTCTTGGTTGCATTGGGTCTATGATTACACTTAACATGTGAACAATGTAATCATGCATGTTAGAGTAGGATGCATTGCATATTTATCTTTCGCATTAGAACTAACACCATATGATATTATCATGCTAGACTAGCTAAATTTAGATTAAAATTGCATTTAGAATAAAATTTTATTTTCTTGTTGGTTTTATGATCTAATACTAGGCATGGGTGATCATAAGACACCACAAAAACATGCTGCTCTGTGTGCTTGGTCTTTGATATGTGCAGGTGACAAGTCTGCAGTGCTAGGATATTGTTGGTGTTCTTATGACCTCCCATTCGAGTAGCTTCATGCACCTCTCCAAGATCTCATGTCCCAGTTGAAGCCATATGTTAACTCGCCACCTATGGGTAGTGTATATAGGAGAATTTTTTTTCCTAGATGGTCCTCAGGCGATAGCCAAAATCCCATTGTAGCCACCAGATAGCTTGATGTGCCATTATCTTTTCCACCTAAGCCAGCCAAGTGGTCCTCGCCCACTTGTTATGATTGTATGTTTGAAGTTGGGCCTCTCGACCTCGAAGGTATGGCTTTTCTTTGGCATAGTTAAGTAATTTTCCTTACTTGTCATGGGCACTTTTGGGCATGGATTGGTGGGAGGATTCAACGGAAAGGGTAAACTAGGTCTGTACTCTTGTCTCCATTCCCTGATTTTGTTGTTAGCCTTGTGCCCTAGTCCCATCAGATCTCCTTTATTGGCCATTAGCTTTAGGGTTGGCACTACGTGGGAAATCCCAATTTTGGTTACATGGTCTCGCTTCCCGACACCATATCCTTCACTCCTTTCCACTTATTTTGGCCCCATTCATCTCTTTTCTCATCTGGGTCCACATGGGTCCATTAGGTCCACATAAGGTTAGCCTCCCCCTCCCCTTGTCCACACCTTGGGTCGGGCCTTGGGTCAGGCCTGGAATGATACCCTGGAGGTTGATGCAACTAAAAAGAAAAGAAAAAGCATAATTTGGCCACTCTCAACAGGAAATGTACCACAAATGCAAAAGATGGTCGGGACATACAAATTTAGCGCGTGGGCAAAAGCCAATCGAGAGCTCTACCCATTATCCATGGCCATTACCTTAATTCCTATGGGCCATAGATGAACCTCATCCATCATTAAGGAACCCATGACTATCCCAACCCCGGGTGGGCGATAAACTGCCCCACCTTAAGGGGGTATCCACTACTATATATTACACATCATGCTCTCATCCCTTGGAGTCCCAAGTAGTTATGAAGAAAAATCAATCAAAGGGAAAAGGCATATGAAGAAGGGTGGAAAAACAAAGGTCGGGGTAACTCATGTACCATGATGTTCTCCTTCCTACACTCATCTACTCAGGTGTGGGCTTTCCTTGTTATAGCTACCCTTGACATGTGGTTTGGACTCTAGATGATTCCCCTTGATCCTCACTTCATTCCATTACTATATCTTTTTCCACCTACCACTTAAGGAATGTACCATGGACATGTCACCCCCTTTAAAGGTGGAAACCGCTTAATAAGGTCCTTGATTAACGCCCTATTGAGTTTGGAGACAATTGTACATGCCAAAGCCCACTATGGAAAGGCATGCTACCATGAAGTGCTCCATTGTACATGTCAAAGCCCACTATGGAAGGGCATGCTACTTGTAAGCTATTTTACTTGATTATTATAATGATTTGTTGTATTGTAGGTAAAGGGGACGCATTAGATCTTATGCAGGATTGAAAGCGCATCTCCATTTAGGGCTTGTTCTCCCTATAGGGGGTCTTAGTCTTCCAGAGGGCCACATTGGTACTTGCAGGGTGAGCATTGAGAGCCATGGGCCTCCACCATAGCAAAGAGTACTCCATTGTCACCAACACCACTCGTTGATTGCTTGTGTTCCACCTTTTGGATGAGGATGGTGCACTTGGTCCACCATGCCTAGCCAGCTCCACACTTCTATCATACACTTGGCAGATGATTTGGGGTCCATATAAGCACCACAGAGGGCTTATGACATCATCCTAGCCCTTATAGATAGTTTATAGGCATTTTCGATCCACTTGGAGACCCATGAGGATGTCCTTGTGCCCCTCACAACCACTTGGGTGTGCAATAGGGATTTGCTTGGAAACAAGGGGCAAACCCCTTGTCCAATATGTTTGAGGTCCATTCTCACATCATGGCACATTATGGACTTCATTAGGCCTCCTCAAGGGCCCAACGACTCACTTTATTTATCATTCGACCCTTTTGAGAGGCTTATTATTATGTTATTAAGCTATCTTGGTGGGCTTGTCACCAAGGAATGTTATTATTGCATATTATTTTATTATTTGGCGCTTGTTGACCAATCCGCATCAACTACCCTATAGCAGTATACATTTTTGCAAGAAGATTCCATCATGATCGAATAGTGAGATCATCCAGATTTCATCATCATCTTCAACCATCATTGTTTAAAGTTGTAAACCCACTCTACAAGTTTTTAATGTAAATGATCCTAGTAAGACCATCTATGTATGTAACAACCTAGGTAATCCTACTTTTTTGGCAACGATTTCTATCTTAGGAGGTCTTTTGTCTCGTCGATTCATGTGTGTTTCTAAATGCAGATGATCGGCAAAGTTTTTTCCCTCCAACCTCACCCTAAAGCTAGGGTGGATTTTGCTGTCAAGATATTAGGTAAGTCTTAGTCTTCTAATCGAATCTTTTGTAAAATGATTTGGGAATAATTTTAGCTAATTGAATAAATTATTTTATTATGAATCACTGGGTCTGCTAAATCATATTTGAGTTGGATAAAATAATGAGGGCCTATAAAGAACAGGTTTTTCCCCTTCATGTATTAAAATGCAATATCTTGATATAAAAAATATTTAGTGCATGGTACCTCATAGTTAGACACCATGGCTAAAATATCGGAGAGTCAGAAAATTATTAATCCCCTCATGAGTCAATTAATTAAATTTTCTGGCAAAAATTAATTAAAATCCTAAGCCAAAAATTTAATTAATTTTATGTCCTAGGAAAAATTAATCCTCCAAGTTATAAATTTGTGGGTCTTAGAGAAATTAATTTTTGGAGGTCCCTGACCAAGGAAATATTCAAAATTTCAAAAGATTTTGGACTCTTAGGCCTTGGTAGTTAATTCAAAGTCAATTTTTTGAGGCAATCAATTCAAAATAACTAATTTTGAGTTGATTAAAATTCAGTTAAATGAAAAATTCGAACATCCTCAAAAACAAAATAATTTTGACGAAGGAGATTAAAAGATAGTTAAATTTTTTTTAATGGTTGAGATTACTTTGACGGGGATCAAGCCAACTAGCTATTGGAGAATTAATCTATAAATTAGAGGTCAGTTGTTATTCAAAGGCTTTGATCTTTTAGATCGTGTACTAGCTCTCGAAGCTCTCTTGTAATATTTATGGAATAATAAACGCAAAGTCTTTGGGGTTTTATTGATGGCAGTGTTCCTCTCCAGTATGGTAATATTGTTTTTAATGTTTTTTCTGAATATTATTTATAAATTGTCCATTGATAACTGTCGTGGAATAATCTAGTGCACATGGATCTTACTTGGTTTATTGGATCCAAGGTAGAAATTTTAATTCGATTGAATTAGCAGGTATCTCTAATTCTTGAACATTATATTGTTATTTTATATCTCTATCGATCTGACAATTTGATTTAGTGTTTCCAGAAAGTATTTGTAATTAAGAAATTGAGCGTTTGGGGAAGCTCGGTTGGACCAGTCGACTCTCGAGACATAAGATTTGGAGAGCCTTCCTAATTAAAATCCTAGGATTATCTCACGAACTTCTTCTTGCACAGATTTTTTGGGCTAGTACTTAAATTAAAAATTTTACTTATCTCTTAAAAATTTTGCTAAATAGCTAGATCTGGCTAGAAAGAGCCTTAGATCTATAGATCTGGAGTGGAGTCGAAATCATACTCTTAAGATCTGATAGATTTGTAAATTATTTGTAAAGATCTGTAGTTTTGTAACATAAACTTTTTATTTCCTAACTTTGGGATTTGGGTTTTCAATTTAATTTTTTGTATATGTGTGGGATTTGGGGTTTTATTTTTGTTGTGCAAATTCAAATCTAAAGATTGTAAGGGAAAATTTGGGGTTTTGAGGCAGATCTAGGCCCCGGAGGGCAAGATCTAGCCTCAAATTTTTGTTTGTAGGGATAAAATACTACGAAATCATTCGTTTGAGAATCTATGATTTTCATAGTAAATTTTGAGGAGAAAACTGATTTTTGGGCAATTTTTTAAAATGAAATTTAAAATTTTCTTTTTAGGACAACCCTTGGCATCCTTAGGATTCTTTTTCTATGTTATTTCCTAACCTTGCGGCCCTGCCAGCAACTTCAACTTCCTCATCTCCTTTGTTCCCTGCATAACCTTAATCTTGATGCGTTGTCCCTTATTCCTCTTGTCTCTTCTTTGTGTTTTCCCTCACACAACCCTTAGCCCTGCCCTCCTTTCTCTCTTCTCGCAGATCCCTTTCATTTTTAATATGTTTTAATTCATCCTTTTCTCCCTTAACTCGCAACTCTTCCCTTCCTTTCTTCTCTGCACTCATCTCTTGCCTCTATTCATTGCTTCTCCTTAACCCATCACTCCTTAGCCTTGTTGCCCTAGCTCCTCCCTCAACCAGCATTTTGGCAGCCTCCCACTCTTTCCCTTTCCTCTCAGTGCATCCCTCACCCTCATCTTCTCTTCTTCAATTACGCATGCCTCATCCCTGCATGAGCTGCCTCCGCCTATCTCCTACATCTCTATTTCTCATCTTCTCATTGTTCGTAGCTCCTTTGTCCTGCAATCCTTGCTCTCCCTCCTCGCTGTTGAGCACCCCTTTACCTACATACCTCTATCACCTCTTCACGTCAACTTAGTCTATCAACGAGTCAAGATCTTGATTTAATTTTTTAAAGTGCCCTTTGGCCCTTTAGAAAATTAAAATTGATTTCTTCGTAAACATTTACCACATTTTTTTTATGTGTTGGTCCTTTTAAAAAATCAAATTTTTACTTTTTAACCATTATCATAATTAAAATTTAAAAGAATTTCAAGTGTGACACAAAATTTTAATCTAAGTTCTTTCTTGAGTTTATGTGATCAGGGTTTTGGGGCATGTATCTTTAAAAACAATTGAGGTAGAAAATTTAAATATTTCTATAGTCAAGGCAACATATAATTTTTTAAATTTCTCTAAGTTTGACTATAGGAGAAGAGATATATTTTTCTGGATATGAAACATTAGAAAAATTAAGAATTTCCAGAAATACTTGAAGAGGTGTTTAGCATTTATTAGCATCTAAATTTCATTGTTGTCCTGAATATTAAATCATTGAAATTTAAATTCTTAGGCTTTCATTATTTGCATGATTTAGCTAAGTCTTCTGATCATTGGTTTTAATGCTTAATAATCATTGAGATCGCTCACTATCTAAGAAGGAAATTAACTCTATGCTCGGATTTATTTACTTGAACTGTTGAATATTTCTTGAATAATTAGTTTTGAAAATTCTCAAGTAATTGTGATCAACATTTCTATTGAATACTCTACCATGGACTTGTCAAAAATTATATATCTTTTAGTTCTTAAAATCGAGTATTTTGAGCATCTACGTAATCTGGCATTATGTTGAAAAATTACCAAGGAGAGTGTTGATCTTGAAGAAGTGTCATTGAGTATAGATTGGATAAGTAATTTAATTCTCCAAGTCTCTTGACATTAATATCATTGATTTATGGTCATTTTGGCATCTTTCTTTAAGAGGCATTATTTACTTGAACAATTACATCTTTGGCATCTTGGTATCCTATTTGCATTAGTCTTGTGTCTTCATTAAGTGCTCTTGTCCTAAGGAAAATCAATACTAAGGTCTTGAAACATAAATGATCTTACATCAGAGAGTATTCACTCTTCCCTTTGTTAATTCATTTTGCATCTCATCTCATAATAACATTTTCCTTAGCAGCAGTTGTCCATCATATACTTGGTCCTAAACTTCTTAGCAAGATAGTTGACTCCACAAGGCACTGGTATCAGTCTTATAAATCTGATCAAATCATTTAACCCTTGTTAGATTTGAACAAGTTTTTGGTTGCTCCACTATGTCTCTCGTCATTCGGGGAATTTTGAGGTCTAAAATGGGCCTCCTAAGAAAAATGTACATCCAAAATACACTTTATAAGAACTAAAAGGATTCAAGATGATGATGTCAACCATGGGGGACGATTCACCATTTTTGGAGTCAAGAAGTAAAAATATTAAAAAATAATAAAATAATAAAACTACTTTTTCAACTCGTATTTTCAACTTATCTCCCTAAGGTTTTACTCAAATTTCGAGTGGGAGTACTCGTTGGTTGCAAAATTTAATTCCACATCCAAATAGTACCCATGTTGAGTACTTTCTGTGAACCCTATTACACGAAAAATGAGAAATACATGACAAATGTGATTACAATCGCGTTTTTCATGCATTTATCATTTTTCGTGTAGCAAGCTCCATCAGAATTATGCAACATGGGTACTCCTTGGATGAGGAATCAAATTATGCATCAACGAGTGTTTCCGCCCGAAATTTGAGTAAACCCATAGGGAGATAAGTTCAAAATACGAGTTGAAAAAATAAGTTTTTCTTTTTTTCCTCTAAAATTTGATGATGTAATCTAATCGTATTTTATCATTTCCACTATTATTTTATAATTTCCTTAGGAGGCCCATTTTAGACCTCAAAAATCCCCTAATGACTGGTTGGTTCCCAACTAGTCCTCCATGATTCCATTTCTGTAGGGTCCACCCCCCTTAGTCTGTTGTTGGGAGACAACTTAAATGAAGAGATTGGGGATCAGGCTGACAACCCCCGATCTGAGCCGTTGTCATAGTGCCTAGACATTCTGTGCAATAACAAGGCCCAAATACGCCTAATTAGGAAAATCAAACTCATTAGTGATTGCATAAATAGAAGTGATGTGATTCATTCTAATCATCATCACTTGGATTGGATTAGTATCTCTTGAGAGATTTTTACACTTTTTGTTGGGTAAACTTTTTGGAGTATTCTTGATGCACTACGACGTTTGGATTTGCGCTATTGTCTTTGGAGCTTCTTTGTAATGCAAAGTTGATGAATGGATATACTTGTTGAAAAGTTTGCAACAAGAAATGCTAAAAATAGCATTGCTATAAATGCTTGGGCTATAAATAGCAATTCAGCCATTGGAGATTTTAGCTACAATGGATGAAAAGTGAAAGTGCTAAAAACAACTTTTCTAAAAATAGCATTTCGGGGTCCCTTCTTATTTTAGTCAGTCCTTGGACTAAACATAGGAAGTAAAATTTGAATTTGATATCAACAGTAGTTTGGAAATTAATTAATTAATTCATCTTGAGTTAATTAGTTAAGGAAAATCAAACTTCAAGTCTATGTGAGGACATGCAATAGTTTCTCCATTAATTGAGGAATTTAACCTTCTGTTAAAGAGATAAGGATGAGTTGTAATATTGAGTTGTAATTAGTTGACTTAGTTTAACTTAGTCAAGTCCAGTTAGATTGATTTAACAATTTGTTAAATTAATGAGAGTTCAGTTAGTTAATGCTTGCATGCATGTAACTACTGTAATTTAGATAACTGAATATTCACTCATGGATAACTCATGCATGTCAGTTCAAGCAGAGACCCAGTTGGGATCAGGTGGAGGGACAATGTACTATCAGTTGCTAGGATATTCCTTGGTGAATATTCCTTGCATGCAGAAGGAATATTATTGCTTATGGATTGTGCAGTTGGACCTGAGGTTACAGTGAGTGTGATGAGGCCGATTCACACATGTGATATCATTGGACCCCAATCAAAACTGCAAAAGGAAATAGGAGGCTTGGAGGGCTTGAGGAAGATATATTCTGTCTATTGAGTCTGTGAGCAATATTGTTTGAGTAGAGAGAGAGCAGGATAGCTTGAGAGCTGATTCTTTTTGTAACTTGAACAAGATTTCCACTTGTATGATAATACGGAGTTGGGGTTTTAGACTGGTGCTTTCCCCAGTCATATATCTTATGTGTTATGGTTGATTACTTCTCTATTCTCAGTTATATTTGTTCATGCTTGATGTTTCTCATGTTATATTAAACTTCTGTTCAATTGTTTGTAGAAGTATATCAAGTGTTTTTCTTTAGTACATTGCATTACCAGGTGATTTATAGTGGGGAATTTCTACATAGTATCGGAGCAAAAGTGATCAAGGAAGAATAGTATACAAGCAGGAGAAGTTCGAAGTTTGGTTCTGAATATTGAATTGAGTTCTTATCACATCTATTTCGCTGATGGCATTTAGTGGTTTAAGACTCGAATATGCCCTTGATGGCAGTTCGAATTATATAGCCTGGAAGGATTGCATGGAGGCAGTATTGGAAGATCACGGCCTAAAGGACTTCTGATCAAGAAGTCAAGAAGCTGATTTATGCTACTCAACTGGCGGAATGGAAAAAAGTGTGTGGCTAGAGCAAGGAGAATCCTCTTGGAGGGAGTTCGAGATCACATTGTCTCGAGCCTCCATAGGAAGGAGACTCCATTTTCGATGTGGAAAATATTGAAAAATATTTATCAGAATAGCAGCAATCAGAGGATGCTGGCGCTAAAGGACAAACTTCGCAAGATCAAGTGCGAAAAGGGCGACACAATCTCTACGTTCCTGAAAAATCTCACCACCTGTAGGGATGAGCTTGCAAGTGTAGGGGTCATGACTGCTAATGACAACATGGTGAGTCTAGCACTCCTCAGTCTTCCAAAGAGCTGGCATAGCTACTAGGACTTGGTTAATGGAAGAGAAAAACTACCAGATTGGGAACGACTTTGGTTGGACCTAATGCAGGAGGAGATAAGGCGGAGCACCAGGGATGGATCTTCATCAAAACAAGATGATGAGGAAAATCTAGCTTTAGCGAGTAAAGCTAAGAAAGGGCAAGGGAATTCGTCCCAATCCAAATCTTCTCATGGTGGGAAGAAGGTTGACAAGTCGAAGGTGCAATTCTTTCACTGTCATGAAGTGGGCCATTATGTTATGAATTGTCCATAGAAGAAATCCAAGAAAGGTTCCTCCAAGGGATCTAATGGCGATGCATTAGCTTCATTATTTGAGCTGGATTTCTCGCTTATCGCATGCATGGTTTCATCCATGATGGGATGTGTTTGGTACCTGGACAATGGAGCTTCTTTCCACATGTTGAGTGACAAGAATATTTTCAATACATTGAAGGAGAAGGATCTCCAGATGCGGATCGAGATGGGTGATGATGGAAAGTACTGTGTCTCCGGTGAAGGTATAGTTGTGTTTTAGAGGGAGCATAGTGCTCCTCTCACCCTATCTACTGTTAAATATGTACTAGGTTTGAAAAAGAATCTTGTGTCTATTGCTATGCTAGAAGATAAAGGCTATGATGTAGTCTTTAGTAAAGAAAAAGTGTTCCTGAGGCATATCGGCACCAGAAAGACCAAACGAATAAGGATTCGAGTAAAGAATCTCTACAAACTAGAGGTAGATGACTGTGCTGCACTAAGTTCCAAAGCAGAGGTGGTGCAAAGATAAGATGTTGGTGAGCTATGGCATAGGAGACTAGGCCACTTGCATCATGGTGCCTTGAAAATCATGCAACAAATTTCTACCAGCTTACCCAAGGGAAAACTGGAGAAAACAAACACATGCAAAGGATGCACCCTAGGTAAGTATGCGAAAGCTTCCTTTCAGGATCGGAATAGTAGATCTGGAGCAATCCTGGAGCGAGTTCACTCAGATGTATGTGGACCATTCTCTACAACCTCCACTGCTAAACAAAGGTACTATGTTATTTTCATTGATGATTTTTCTCGTAGATGCTAGATCTACTTTATGCAAAAGAAGGATCAAACCTTCTTGAGGTCTTGTGAGTTTAAAGCCTCGACAGAGAAAGAATCTGGGAAGAAAGTAAAAGCCTTGCGTAGCGAAAATGGTGGAGAGTATATTTCCCATCAGGTTAAAGACTTCTGTGCTGCAGAAGGAATTAAACGGGAACTGACGACACCTCATAACCCACAACAGAATGGGGTGGCTGAAAGGAAGAACAGATCGATTGTGGGAGCAGCTCGAGCGATGTTGCATCACCAAGGCCTACCTCTTAATCTGTGGGCTAAGGCATGCAATACAATAGTGTACCTTCAAAACAGAAGTCCTCATCGTGTTTTGGGGATGAAGACACCTATGGAGGCTTTCTCGAGGAAGTGACAAGATGTGAGTCACTTCCGTATCTTTGGATCACCAGTTTTCTGTCATGTGACCAAAGATGCTCGGAAGAAGCTAGAACCAACAGCTGAGTTGGGGATACTTGTGGGGTACACAGATACACCCCACAACTATCGTGTGTTTCTTCCTACCAATCAGAGGACCATAGTGCACAGAGATTTGAAGTTCGACGAGCAGAGAGCCATGCGAGTGTCACTTGAGAGGGAGCTCATGTTGCATGGTGATGAGGAACTTTTAGTTCCAAAGGAGGAGCCTCTTGATGATGTGGATCAGCCACATGCAAAGGATCCAGTAGTGGAGACCACCACTCCTAGAGAGTCTTTGAGAGACAAGCTGAAACGCTCACGGGAAGTTGACAGATTGATGCTAGATGCGAGAGAGAATGTGGGGCAGCCATCCTCTCATTGCAGATAGAGGAGATCTCTCGAGGGATACACTGGCTACATGGCCCCGGTTGGGGAGTGTGTAGCGATTGAACCTTCTTCTTTTTAGGAGGCAATGCAGCAACCAGTCTGGGTTGATGCAATGGTAGAAGAGTACAATTCTATCATACGGAACAGTGTGTGGGATGTTGTCACTAGACTTGGGGACAAGTCAGTGGTTAGTTCCCTATGGCTTTACAAGGTAAAGTAGGCAACTGATGGCAGTGTTGAGAAACACAAGGCAAGATTTGTTGCCCGAGGTTTCTCACAGGTTGAGGGGATTGACTATGATGAGACCTTTGTTCTGTAGCAAGGTACTCATCTATCAGATCGATGCTAGCTCTATCGGCTCAGATGGGTTGGAAGATCCATCAAATAGATGTGAAGACGACATTCCTCAATGGAAAGATTGAGGAAGAGGTATACATTGAGAAGCCCGAAGGATTTGAGACCTTCGATCGTGAGTCGCATGTTTGCCAACTCAAGCGAGCTCTATATGGACTGAAGCAAGCACCCCATGCTTGGTATACCAAGATCGACAACTATTTCACCGGGTTGGGCTTCACCAAGAGTGAAGCAGATGCGAACCTTTACCACATCATGGTAGAAGGTAAGACATTGATTATTGTACTTTATGTCGATGATTTGATTTTGACAGGTGATGACTAGCTGATATAGTCTTGCAAGGAGGACCTTGCAAGAGAGTTCGAGATGAAGGACATGGGCCTCATGCACTACTTTCTAGGCATGGAAGTGTGGCAGAAAGATGGGGAAGTATTTGTGTCTCAAGGCAAGTATGCCAATGAGATACTTAGGCGCTTTCACATGGAGAAGTGCAAGCCCATGCAGAATCCTCTCGCTGGGAACTGGAGGAAGGAGGATGCTACTTCAGGTGAGGTAGTAGCTGCTACTGTTTATCGACAACTGGTGGGTTCACTTATGTATCTGGTGAACACACGACCCGACTTATGCTTTGCGGTGAACTAGCTAATTCAAGCTATGGTTCAACCTACCAAGTTGTTTTGGAAGGTAGCGAAGCATGTGTTGAGATATCTCAGAGGCACTACACAGTACGGATTATGGTACAGGCGGACAGAGGGAGTGAAGTTGCAAGGCTTCACGGATGCGGATTGGGCTGGTAGTCCATCAGACCAGAAGAGCACTTCTGGAGGAATCTTCAACCTTGGTTCAGCTGTAGTTTCTTGGTATAGTAGGAAACAAAGGTCAGTTGCACTTAGCTCATCAGAGGCTGAATAAATGGCTGCGAGTCAGGCAACATGTGAGGCCATTTGGATGCGAAAGATTCTAGTGGGATTGTTTGGTCAAATGATGGATCCTACAGTGATGAAAAGTGTGCAACAAGAAATGCTAAAAATAGAAGATGCTAGAAATAGCACTGCTATAAATAGCAGTTTAGCCATTGGAGATATTAGCTACAATGGGTGAAAATTGAAAGTGCTAAAAATAGCATTTCGAGATCCCTTCTTATATTAGTCAGTCCCTGGACTAAATATAGGAAGTAAAATTCGAATTTGATGACAATAGTAGTTTGGAAATTAATTAATTAATTCATCTTGAGTTAATTAGTTAAGGAAAATCAAACTTGAAGTCTATGTGAGGACATGCAACAGTTTCTCCATTAATTGAGGAACTTAACCTTCAGTTAAAGAGATAAGGATGAGTTGTAATATTGAGTTGTAATTAGTTGACTTAGTTTTGCTTAGTCAAGTCCAATTAGATTAATTTAACAGTTTGTTAAATTAATGAGAGTTCAGTTAGTTAATGCTTGCATGCATATAACTATTGTAATTCAGATAACTGAGTATTCACTCATGGATAACTCATGCATGTCAGTTCAATCAGAGACCCAATTGAGATCAGATGGAGGGACAATGTACTATCAGTTGCTAGGATATTCCTTGGTGAATATTCCTTGCATGCATAAGGAATATTATTCCTTATGGATTGCGCAGTTGGACTTGAGGTTACAGTGAGTGTGATGAGGCCAATTCACACATGTAATATCATTGGACCCCAATCAAAACTGCGCAAGGAAATAGGAGGCTTGGAGGGCTTGAGGAAGGTATATTCTATGTCTATTGAGTCTGTGAGCAATATTGTTTGAGTACAGAGAGAGCAGGATAGCTTGAGCACTGATTCTTTTGTAACTTGAACAAGATTTCCACTTGTATGATAATACAGAGTTGGGGTTTTAGGCTGCTGCTTTCCCCAGTGATATATCTGTTGTGTTATGGTTGTTTACTTCTCTATTTTCAGTTATATCTGTTATGTTTGATGTTGCTCATGTTCGATTAAGCTTCCGCTCAATTGTCTGTAGAAGTAGATCAAGTGTTTTGCTTTAGTACATTGCATTACCAGGTGATCTACAGTGGGAAATTTCTACAATACTCTCTCTCATGTAAGTTGAATTTTGATGTTATTCTTGTTATTTTACTGGTTTACTGCATGTTATAGTTATCATTTTTCTTGTATGGGTTAAAGTAAATGTAAAATTCTTATGGGAACCTTGAATAAGTGATTTAATGCATGTGTTGTACTTGAAGAGAGTGGGTGAATGTTTGTAGAGGCACATAATAGCTTTTAAGCCTCGAAAATTTATCTCTTTGGCAATTTTGAAGTGTAAATCTTTGACTACCTAGTTTCTACCCTTCAATAGGTTAGCACAGGTTAATTAGGGCTCCTTAGCTTACAAAAATTCTCAATCTATGTGCATCTTGACTCCATTAAGCCCAAGCAATAAGGCACTGATCCTCGTATCCCTTTGGTGGTCAAATTTCCATCTTTTTCTTCACCTTTCCAAATTCTAGGCCTAACCTGAGAGGGTCACCTAGGGCATCAATATAAATCTTTTCTAGCCATCCAAAACCCTTGAAAATTGGTCCACAAATGCTTGTGGTATTCTCAAGGATCCCTCCAAATTTGAGGTCAATTCAACAGTGGGATCCCGAGATATTGCAAGCCCTAGCTCATGGACCGGTCTCCTCCCTATGTCACTTTGGGTTAGTGTCCTCATTAGGATCATTGCATTTGGATTTCAAAAGAAAATTATTCCTTTAATCCTATTCTCCTCCCTAACCAAGTCAAGCCCCTCCATAATTGGTCAACTCCACACCCTTGACCTAGTTTGAGTCCACCTGGGTTCTTTATGGTCCCACAATTTCATAACTCAAATTCCACGAAGATTACATAGAATCCATTCCTCTATATGGATCCTTAAGTCTAGGAAGTCCCTTGTCAAGGCATATTCCCCAAACCTAGGCTCAAGTATCCCCTTAGCCCTTCCTAGAGAGCCCATCACCTTGCTTCTTAAGTAAGTAAGATATATAATTGAGCCTCTCTTGTGAATAGGCCTTGGGAATCACCCTTCATCCTCTCATTTATCTATACATCTAGTGATTCCTCCTATACTAGGTCTCCTCCCATCGGTGAAAGTCCGTAAAGAGCAGGGACCCTTAACTGAGGTGACAATGAGCTATCGCTCCATTGTTGCCCTCAACCTAGTAGTTTCTCTATAGGATCCCATCTTAGGACCCCTGCTAGTTTGAGTGGTAATAGGCTTGCTCCAAAAGATATGTTATTTGTACATTAAAATATTATTAGGGGCTAGATTAGGCAAATTTGAATTTGTGAGAAGCTCATATAAATTAAAGAGACCTCATTTGTACTTGGACACAACACTTTGGATTTTCGACCTCTCTATTAGAGAATCTTGGCCTACAGTTTGTGGAGTGATTTGGATGATTAAATGCATTTTGATGTATGGAAAATTTTCGCTATGCTCTTGGAGCTTCTTGTTGGCAAGATTGTGGATGGATATATTCTTCTTCATCTTGTAAGTGCAATATAATGCTATATTTCTATTTTGATGGATGTCTAATGCATGGAATTATTCTCTTATGGTGAAATAATGTGCCCTAATTAATGTGAATAAACGGAATCATTGAAACTATTGTATATTTTGCATGTGTTAATCATTGGAAAAAGAATGAATGTATGTTCCTAGGGGATACTTTGCATTTACATCCTTGAAACTCCATAATAATTTCCTTCGAAGTGTAAAAGTCTAAAGTTGTTCTGTAGCTACATCCATAGATAGTGAAGTTGCTTCTTTAGGCCTGCTTGAAGAGCAAAGTTTCCCAAGTCGAAATTATTTTGACTCCAATCCTCCCAATTTCTAGGCATTGGTCCTAGATCCTTAGTTATCACATCAACTCAATGAAAAATCATTATTTCACCTCATTTCTTCCTCTTTCCATCGTCCCTCTAAGGATAAGGAAATTTTCTAGGGATTGGTGTGAAATTTTAGGGAGGAGGAATTTTGGGATTCCTTCTAGATAAATTCCTTTATTTGTGTCTCCTCTAGGCATCCTCCAATTTCGAACGAATTCCGGCAGTTGAATTCCAAATAAATTGATGCCCTAGCTATCACACCAAGTGGGAACCCATGAAGCTGCTTTTGACTTGGGGATTTCTTGAAGGTTTGCGCTTTGTAGTTCATCATTCGAAACCTTTTTTCTTAACTATAGTTGACCATTGGATGAGTCTTTACGTCGGTATATCTCTCAACCCTAGGTCTCTTATAGTTTTTTTTTGTCAAGGGGTTTTTCATGGAAAGTCATCCTAGCTTCTCCCAAAGATCACACTTTGTTTGAATCTTTCCATTGAGTGAGCCATCCTTGTCTCAGTTTGAACCCTAGTATAGACATATTAATTACAAGTGAGAAAAATTGGAAGTCTTGATCTTAGGCACTCATCATTATTGAACATTCCTGAGCCCACGGTCTAGTCATCCCTCATAGGTCTTTCTTAGAGAGCCTTTCAGCTTCTCATGAAGCATTTGAACCATTAATTGAGCCTCTCCTTGAATGGGCCTTGGAAATCATTTTACTTCTCATCATTGATCCATCATCCTAATTGATTTCCTCCATATTAGGACTCCTGCCGTCGGTGAAAATACGAGAAGAGAAGGGGACATATGCTATGGTGACAATGGGCCTTTGTCACATAGTGTTGTTGTGCACTCTAGTTATAGCTTACAAACTAGGCTTGCTAGTTTGCGCAACGTAAAGTCTATAATATGGTGATAATGAAGGGGAAAAGGCTTCATGGCCAAGTGCCATGGTCAAGGGGACCAACTGATGGGGTGTCCACATCCCGAGTGTATGAAATTATGAATGTAAAGGAGGGAGCAATCATGGAGGCATGAGATACCCATGCAGCCTGATTTTTTCATGCATCTTGTGTTCCTTTTACTTCTTGATTATTCCTTGTATTACCGCATATAGCTCAAGTGTTAGAGCTTGCTTTTTATGATGTGTCAATTTTATTACCCATTAAGATGAATCAATTTATCACTCATCAAGGTTGGGACATGCAAGGGTTCCGTTTTGATGTAATGGAGCATTATGTGCTCAAAAACTGGGTGATAGTTATTGAGGAGGATAAAGCTCGTTCTAGGATTTTGCCTATGTGCTAACTTATGTTCCTAGCCATCTTTTGCATTTTGATTTTCTTCTTTTTCTTTTGTTGTGGCCATGATATGATTTTTCATTCCTTTAGCTACGTCAACCTCCAAGGAAATGGTTTTTTGGCCCTACTCAAGGTATGTGGACATGAGGGTACCAAATTCCAAAGAACCAATGACGAGTTAAACCCGAAGAATGGAGGTGATATATGGGGCTTGTAATGTATGATGGAAAGGGTTAATTATGGCATAGGGTATAATGAACATGCTATCTCAATCATGGGTTTCCCAATAGTGTTGGGTTGTGTTATATTCTTTCCACATAGTTAACAGGGGGTTTGCAGGGTACCCGTAACCCCACTTTATGGGGTCTAGGGCAGCGCCCCGGAAAAATTTTGGTTTTGGACCCTATGTTAGGTTGGCCGAACCCACCTATGGTTTTGTGCATGATTTTCGCACATGTTTTTTGGACGCGATGGTTTTCGGTCCATGGTTTTGGACACGTTGGTTTTCGGTCCATGGTATTGGATGCTTTGGCATGTATAAATATGTATTGTAACATTGAAAGGAACATAATGAAAAATCAAGCTGGTAGTCCTG
>APFE031429070.1:0-12720 GCA_000404065.3 Pinus taeda | reverse complement strand
TTTATAGATTTATAATTTATATGATGGATCACCTTTTCAAATTTGAATGTGTTATACTTACCATGTGCTGTAAATAATATGTTTATAGATTTTTTTTGACATTAAAGAGTAGGTTTGTTTTGCCATTAAAGAGTAGGGGAATTACTTGCACTGTAAAGGATATTAAGTTTCTTTATTTTATAATTTTATTTTTTTAAGTTATGTTAAGTTTTTTTTTAATATATATCACTAAAGTATTCAACAAACTGGTTTAGTATGTAATATTAGCGAAAAGTACAATATTTAAGTTAAATTACTTATTTTGAATCAATCATTTTTACATCTTAAATTGTTTAAAGGGATATTTAATTTTTTTATTTTTATTTTTTTTCTAATAATGTTATCTAGTATATGATGATGGCCAATAATGTAATTTGATCTAAATTGGTTTTTATGTTATATATAATAAGGGCATAATGGCCTTCGAGGTTAAATTTTATTTCAAAATATAAACCCAATATATACTTACAATTACTTGTTTAGTGAATAAATATAATAATATTTTATTATTACGTTTATTTTATGTTATTTATTATTTTTTCTTTATTAAATATTTGTTGTAAATACTAATCGATATAAATTCCTCTTTCTTATAATATATATATTATTTTAATCTATATTAATAATTAATGAGAAACTCAAAAGAAAAATAAATTTTTTAACACCCTTTTATTTAAATTTAACTTTATAAATATTTCTTTATTATTAATAAATATATATTAAACGAAATTATATAAATAATTTTTATTTATTTTTGTTAAGCTTGGAGTCCATTTCATTTGTAAGTTTGCAACAATCACATTAACCAGGTGGCCTCAACTTGCCTGGAGGGGAAACCAAGTTTGTTGGCCTGTCATCGTTATAAGCCATCCAAAAACAATATTGTCTTAATCTTCTAAGCTAGGATAGATACGTCTCTATCTCATGTCCATATACTACATAACTGTAAAAATTGACATTTGCAACATGAAAATTAAAAGCTAACCGTATAAAACAAAATTATGCATGGGGATGATTCTAGTCCTTCTGTTCCTCTTAGGCTGATGCGAAAGCAACTGAATCATTGGTTGATGCCCCTAGCATACCATACAGCTCTAGAATGCAAGGGATGTTATGGTCTGTCCATCCTAATATCCTTTTTATGCAGCTGGAAGAGAATGTTCTCCATGTCCTTCTCATAGTTCGATATTCCGTGTACTGTCACCGCCATACCCACAATATCTACTACATTGCCTTGCTTAGTAAACTCTTCATTAACCAGTACAGTTACAGTGTTTGCTTGAACTGTGTGATTCTCCCACGGGTTTTACCCTGATCCAGAACTAGAGTCCTCCAATTATCCATCTCTTCCTCCAACTCACTTCCCTGTTTTACCTCCTCTTCCCATTCTTCCAGCTTTTTTCGAATGCTAGCATCTGTCCCCTCATGATAAGCCTATGGTGTTTTGGTGATGAGGGCATCTGTTGTTTCGGTGATGAAGTTTTCTACTGATTTTCAGCCCTTGCGTGTTTCCGACATGCTTGACCCCTTATCTTTCTAGGGAGCCGACCCTCTCCTACCATGTCCACGACCTCTCGCAGCATAGCCATGACTTGTTTGCTAGAATTTTCGAAATACACCACCTTGCTTGTTCATGCTTCTCTCCACCATTTCTCACCGCATACGTCCATAGGTAGGCCGAAGCTTGCATTGCCCAGAGGGGAGGTCCTTGTCCCTTACCCCTTGGCCCACCTTTGTTCCCTTCCTCCTTGCTATTGATGACCTGTAGGTCATCCCACCTAGTCTCAAGCCGAGCCCGCAGGCCCTCCTTGATTCTATCAGCACGCCTGTGATGGTTCAAGTTCCTTGCTTCCTCAACCCAAAGATAAGTGTTTTTGCCTCTTAGCCCCTTGATTGGGTTTCCACTCCGGATTTCTAGCCTTGCCATCAATCCTGTAAGTTTTCCATCTACCGTGGCAGTTTCTATGCAAACCAGGTTCTCTAAAAAGATTAGTCTAAAAAGATTTTCTAAATACATTACATTCTCTAAGTTATTGCAATATTTATACGCTATAATTATCGTAATTTTACTTTATTCTAGAATATGATTGAGTTAAACTAAACATTTAGATATTTTTGGAAGCAAAAAAATTTCCCTTCCCTAAGTTAGCAACTATGCTTTAAACCTTTATTTGACAATTGAACATTTTCTAAATGCTTCGGAAATAACGATGTTAATGTGATAAAAAAGAGTACTGCGAGCATCCACGTAATGAATACGTTGATTACGTATCCACTGAATTAGCGTCCTCTAGTTGATACGTTGCTTACGAACATATTGCATAGGATTTGATTGGATTGAAATGAATCCTTCGGTTACGCGTAGCGTAATAAAGTACCAATTCCAATTCACAGTTGGACTGGTTCAAAATGGTCGTACTGGTTGCTGTGGACGTACCAACTTTCTAGGTCCTCTATTCGTACGCCAAACACCCACGTAAAATCACATCACAGTCTTCTCTATAATGTATGTGTGACGGGTTTCACTGCTTTAATGCTGTAAAATCTTTTTGTTCCTTGCCGAATATTGAAAGGTCACAAAAAGCAACCGGCATAGACGTGTTTTAACCATAGTTACTGAGTTCGAAATCCATTTCCACTTGAAACATTTAATAATATTTAAATATGTTTATTTTTTTAATATTTTAAAATATACCATATATTAAAAATCTAAAAAATTTTAATTTTCAAATCAATTATTGAATCAAATTAAATTTTATATTATAACAGTTAAAATACACATTATAGTTTATTTAATACAATATTTAAATATTAAAGTTTAATATTTTTTAAATTTTCAATACAAATATTTATAAAAAATACTAACCTTTTTTTTCTCTAAATATTTTTATTTAAATTTATATATTTAAATTTAATAAATATATTACAAATATATTTGTGCTATATTACCTACTATAGATAATCTATTTATCACTTCGGCTAACCATGCATGACTTTTTACAGACTTTATTAATAACCTTGCTAAAAAAATTGTTTCGTAAATTCTCATCGATTAAAACACCATCGATTTATTATAATTTCTGTGGGCAAATAGGACATAAGAAAGGTATGTCCGAAGACATTTTGGGAGCTACATCATTTTCTCAAATGGTTTGCGCGATCCATGGAGTAGTGGGGATAATTCACAATACGTTACACATTATTATTTTTTTTCATAGACGGTCTTCTTTGGATTTTCTGGCACTCGTGATATCAGTTCTGCATTTTTTACAGAAATGAATTGCAATGTTTTCGAGAATATATCTGAAAATATCATCACTCCCTATATATCTGAAAGTATCATCACACTCGCCGCCAAGGAGGGTAAGAGTTTTCTTATTTCTTTTTTCTGAAAAGTCTGAATATTCACATCATAGAATATGTGGTGGATACACTATGAATCGCAGGAACCCATTGCCAAGGTCTGGGTTCTTCTTCTTGAGAGCCAGAATGGCTTAAAGAATAGAAATTAAAAGAAATCAAGGTCATCAAAAGCTGGATAAAATTGTTAAAAACAGATGAAAAGATTAATATCAAAATGATTATATATATTAATATAATATAATATAATATTATTAAAGAAAACATGAATTCTACTGAATCCTGTTTATTAAGGCTAGATTCGAAGTTAAATAATAGTTGGATTGGCGATCTGGTTAAATATTAAGGACAGATTTGAATTAATCAATATAATGAAATATATAATATAATACAATATCATATTTATATTTTTTTATAAAGGATAATATATTGAAATATATTTTAAGTTTGAATTTGTATATAGAATATTAGGATGATTAACCCAGTTATAATATCAAGAATTCAAATTTGAATATAAAGTTCATGATTATTGTAATAAATATTTCAATGAGATAGAACTAGCATAAGTTCATTTTTCATTTTAAATAGGGATTTAATATGAGCAGAGAGGGATCCAATTTCTTCATAGGAATGTTTTTTAATGAGCAGACATTATTTAAATGGTTTATATAGTTATTCAATTTTTTTATTTATTTTTGAATTTCTTTTAAAAAAATTATTTTGGTCAACATGAGCAAAATTTCAACTTCATTACTATCAAACAACGTTACACATCATGCCGGGCTGTAAAATAAGCCTCTCAATTCAATAAAATCAAATTACTCTTGTGAAAAATACTAAACCAAAGGTTGCCTCACAAAACCCCATAACATATTATTTGACAACAAAATGCTAATTCCCATAACCCCACAAAAAATGGTGATACAACACCCCTTGAGCTATCAAGCCAAGTATCATCTTTGTATCATATGTTGCTAATTTGCTCTTTCAAATTAAGAAGTGTGCGTAACACAGTAGGGGAGTCGAACCTAATTCATAAAAAAACAGTGCTCCTGTATTACATACCCTTAGTTCTATATCAAATTCCATTTCAATAATTTTTTTATTTTTAATTCTAAAAAGAATAAATTAGTAAGATAACCTATGAATTTCTATTAAAGTGAATTGCTATGATATATTATTTATATATATATATATATATAATTATTTATATATATATATATATATATATATTGGTTTTCATTATATATATAGTTTTAGTGGTTTGTACGCGCATTATAATAAGTAACACAATCTCAATTTAATGTAGTTCATATATTCCATATATATATATTATATATATATATATAATATATAATAAAACAATTTCTAATATGATTGATTATAAGCGAATAAGCTATATCAACCACAGTTAATAATTATTTTATGGATATTTTTTTAAATACCAACTATTATGACTTACTAATATCTAATATAACACCCATACTATTTATAATTATTAATGAATATTATAATATAATATAAAATTTCATAAATTTGTAATATTAATTAATAATAAGCTAACTCTAATATATTGGACTTATTATTCTTATTAAAATATATAGATATAGTATTAATATATAATATATATATATATAAATATAATAAGCATTATATTGTATTATTATATTAATAATAATATATTATATAATATAATAATTAATATGGGATAATAATATAATTATATTATATTATCATTATATTATATTATTATAATAATATATAAATATAATTATTACCAGTCTAGATCCATTTTAACACCACATCTATCATGCACCAAGAGGGATCAAATCTCTGGAGGTGGAAATCTATTTTTTGAGTGCATAACTGGAGGAAAGGTTTCACCTTGAGATTTGATCCCTCTTGGCAGTGTTAAGATGGATCTAGGTTGGTTTCAATCATGTGTGGTCATACACAATTTGCTGAACATCTAATTATTTTAATAATTTTAAATATGCTAGATATGTCTATGGTTAATTTGGTCAATTTAATTTAAAATTTTCTTAGTTACCTCAGTTTGTTGAGATAAGAGAGACTGTTAGTAACTTGAATGATGAAAAATGATAAAATATAAATTTTGAGTGCAAAGAGTCAATGTAGTAGTTTTGATAGATAGAAAATGCGAATACTAAGAATATAGTCAATTACAAACAATCTTCATTGCAATCAATCTGAAACTATTTTTTCCCATTTTCTGATATCGATCATATGAAAAGAATAGTTGGAATCATAGACCATTCAAATATTTATCTCGAGCTACTGTAGTAAACAACATAGCTTGCCTCTCTTGCTCTCTAATATTAATAGTAGTTTTCTCCAAAGTCAACCATTGTAACATATGGAGTGTTAAACCCCAAATAATTTTCAATGGTAGTTATTTTCTATTACCACATTTGAATGCAAAGTAATTAACATGTACTTCAAAAGAGTCTCTGGTGAGTCTAATGAGATTCCTAGAATTAATGCTCTCTTTCTAAATTCTTGAGTGTACCAATATTGAATGATGGAAAATGAGAATAATAAAAATGTACCCAATTATAATTCAAGTAAGCAAACATTTTTTTAGGACGAAAATTCAAGTATTGTATTTATGGTTGAATAATTTTTATTTGCTTACACTGAGAGAGAGAGTGCGTATGTTTTGGGGGTGAGAAGGAGAGACAAGGGGAGATAGAGAGTTAGAGATATAGATGGGGGGAGAGGTAAGAAGAGAGAGGCAAAGACAGGGAGGGAGGAAGAGATATGGATATGGAGAGAGACATGTTAGAGAGAGAGAGAAGGGGAAGAGATAGAGGGAGGGGAAAGAGAGGGAGCGAGGAAGAGAGAGGGAGGGGAAAGGGAGAGAGAGTGTGTATGTTTATGGTTTGAGATAGAGAGATAGAGAAGGAGAGACAATGGAAGATAAAGATATAGATGGAGGAGGTAGAGATGTGCTTACACTGAAATCGATGGACACTATTAATCTAATTACTTTGAAATTAATGTACATCATACATCTTATTGCATCAAATCATAAATCAACATCTACACTAAAATCAATGCATCTAGTAGGGTATTAAATATGATTAGAAATCGACATCAACACTAAAATCAATGCATCTAGTGCAAGAAATCAGATAGGATTATAAATCAATATCTACACTAAAACCAATGCATCTAATGCAACAATCAAATATGAGTAGAAATCAACATTTACGCTGAAATCAATGAATCTAATGTTATGTATTAAATATAATTAGAAATCGACATCTACACTGAAATCAATGCATCATGTGCTTCCTATTATACAACTCTAAGTCCTAATAAAAGAAATGTCTTGTATTTACAACCTCATTCTGTAAACATCAAATACATTTTCAATTTCAATGATTTATTTTTATTTTCTAAAAAATCAATAGTAAATACCATTTAATTTTATTAATGTGAATTCTTTATGATTTTATTTCTATATATATATATATAATATAGATTATATATATATATATATATAATATAATTGGTTTTTATTGTTTATATCTAAATGTTTAGTTGGTTTGTATAAGATTATATAGTAGTAAAACCACTTTACAATGTGGTTCCATATGCAATATGCATATAAGATATAATAATAACAGTATTTTCCCAATGTGGTTTTGATATATGTCGATAGGCTTTTATCAACCACATTAATAATTATTATAGTATTTTTTAAACACAAAATATTTATGAGTATTAATAACTATATAATATTAAACTCATAGTTTTTTATGTTACTATTGTATGAACATTATATATATATAAGTCATCCATAATAATTAGTAATATTTTTAATATAAGGAAATACCATAATTATTGATAATTATTAACTATTAAATAATAATAAAATATTCATAATAATAATAATATAAATAATAATATGTTGTGATAATAATTTTATAATATTATATTCTCATTATATTATATATCTTATAATAAATACAAATAATCATTACTAGCCTAGATCCATTTTAACAATGGATCTATCAAGCGCCAAGAGGGATCAAAGTTCTCGAGGTGCAAACCTATTTTTTGAGTGCAAAACTTGGGGAAAGGTTTGCACCTCGAGAGATTTGATCATGTGCGGTCATACAAAATTTGTTGAACATCTAATTATTTTGATAATTCTAAATATGTTAAATATGTCTAAGGTTAATTTGGTCAATTTAATTTAAAATTTTCTTAGTTACCTCAGTTTATTGAGACAACAAAGACTGTTAGTAACTTGAATGATGAAAAATGATGAAATACAAATTTTCAGTGCAAAGTGTCAATGTAACAATTTTGATAGATAGAAAATGTGAATACTAAGAATATATTTAATTACAAACAATCTTTATTTCAATCAATTTGAAACTATTTTTTTCCATTTTCTCATATTGATCATATGCAAAGAGTAGTTGGAATCATAGACCATTCAAATATTTAACGCGAGTTACTATAGTAAACAACATACCTTGTCTAGTTAAAAGTAGTTTTCTTGAAAACCAATCATTGTGACTTATGGAGTGTTAAACCCCAAATATTTTTCAATGGTAGTTATTTTGTATTACCGTGTTTGAATGCAAAGTAATTAAAAATGTTGAATGATGGAAAATGGGAATAATAAGAATGTACCCAATTATAAATTCAAGTAAGCAAACACTTTTTTAGGATGAAAAATCAAGTATTCTATTTATTGTTGAATAGTTTTTATGTGCTTACACTAAGAGAGTGTGTGCCTGTTTTGGGGGTGAGAAAGAAAGACAAGGGGAGATAGAGATATAGATGGGGGGAGAGGTAAGAAGAGAGAAGCAAAGACAGAGAGGGAGAAAGAGATATGGATATGGAGAGAGAAATATTAGAGAGAGAGAGAAGCATAACAGAGAGAGAGGGATGGGAAAGGGAGGCAGGGAGGAAGAGAGAGATAGATATGGAGAGAGAGTGTGTATGTTTAGGGGCTGAGATAGAGAGATAGAGAAGGAGAGATAATGGGAGATAGAGATATACATGGAGGAGGTAGAGATGTGCTTACACTGAAATCAATGGACACTATTAATCTAATTACTTTGAAATTAATGTATATCATACATCTTGTTGCATCAAATGATAAGTCAACATCTACACTAAAATCAGTGCATCTAGTGTAAGGTATTATATATTATTAGAAATCTACATCTACACTGAAATCGATGCATCTAGTGCAAGCAATCAAATAAGATTATAAATCAATATCTACACTAAAACCAATGCATCTAATGCAAGCAATCAATTATGAGTATAAATCAACATCTACATTGAAATCAATGAATCTAGCGTAATGTATTAAATACAATTAGAAATCGACATCTACACTGAAATCAATGCATATAGTGTAAGGTATTAAGTATGATTATAAATCAACATCTACACTGAAATCAATGCATCTAGTGCAAGCAATCAAATAAGATTATAAATCAATATCTACGCTAAAACCAATGCATCTAATGCAAGCAATCAAATATGAGTAGAAATCAACATCTACATTGAAATGAATCTAGCGTAATGTATTAAATATAATTAGAAATCAACATCTATATTGAAATCAATGCATCTAGTACTCCTATATTTGAAATGCTCCTGTATTTACAACCCTTATTTCTATATCAAATTCATTTTCAATTTTCAACGACTTTTTAATTTTTATTTTCTAAAAAATAAATTAGTAAGATACCATATAATTTTATTAAAGTGAAATTCGTATATATATATTAATAATATTAAATATATATATATAATAATAATATATATATATATATATATAATAATATGGTTTTATGGTTTATACTAAGGTTTAGTGGTTGTATACATATATATAGTGCACCAAATTACAATGTCGTTGATATATGCCGATATGCATATATGAAATATTATACCAACCAATTTCAATGTGGGTCTGACTAACGCACTAGTACCTATACACATTAATAATTATTATGGGTATTCTTTAAACACCTAATTATTATGGGTTCTCCAATTACTAAATTAGCAATATAAAATATTAACAACCATATTATTTATTATATTAATTAATGAATATTATAATATAATATAAACTCATAATAATAATAGATTACCATTCTACTAATTCAAAAATATGTAATATAATAATAACAATAATAACAATAATAATAATCTATTATATTATTATAATCATATACAAATATAATTATTACCAGCCAAGATCCATCTTAACACCAGATCTATCAGGCGTTGAGAGGGATCAAATCTCTCGAGGTGCAAACCTATTTTTTGAGTGCAAAACTTGAGGAAAGGTTTGCACCTCGAGAGAGTTTATCACTCTCGGTGCTTGATAGATTCGGTACTAAAATGGATCTGGATTGGTTTCAATCATGTGCGGCCATGCACAATTTGCTGAACATCTATATATTTTGATCATTTTAAATATGCTAAATATGTCTAAGCTTAATTTGGTCAATTTAATTTAAAATTTTCTTAGTTACCTCAGTTTCTCGAGATAAGAGAAACTGTTAGTAACTTGGATGATGACAAATGATGAAATACAAATTTTGAGTCCAAAGTGTCAATGTAGTAGTTTTGATAGATAGAAAATGTGAATACTAAGAATATAGTCAATTACAAACAATCTTCATTGCAATCAATCTGAAACTATTTTTTTCCATTTTCTCATATCGATCATTTGAAAAGAGTAGTTGGAATCATAGACCATTTAAATATTTAACACGAGCTACTATAGTAAACAACATACCCTGTCTCTATTTCTTTCTAATATTAATAGTAGTTTTCTCCAAAGTCAATCATTTTGACATATGGAGTGTTAAACCCGAAATAATTTTCAATGGTAGTTATTTTCTATTACTACGTTTGAATGCAAAGTAATTAACAATGTGGAATGATGGAAAATGAGAATAATAAGAATGTACCCAATTATAAGTTCAAGTAAGAAAACATTTTTTTAGGAAGAAAACTCAAGTATTCTACTTATGGTTGAATGATTGTTATGTGCTTACACTGAGAGAGAGTGTGTATGTCTTGGGGGTGAGAAGAGGAGACAAGGGGAGATAGAGATATAGATGGGGGGAGAGCTAAGAAGAGAGGTACAAAGACATGGAGGGAGGAAGAGATATTGATATGGAGAGAGAAATGTTAGAGAGAGAGAGAAAGGGGAGAGAAAGAGGGGAAAGGGATGGATATCTATATATATATATATGGGGGGAGAGAGTGTGTATGTTTAGGGGCTGAGATAGAGAGATAGAGAAGGAGAGACAATGGGAGATAGAGATATAGGTGGAGGAGGTAGAGATGTGCTTACAATGAAATCAATGGACATTATTAATCTAATTACTTTGAAATTAATGTATATCATACATATTGTTGCATCAAATCATAAATCAACATCTGCACTAAAATCAATGCTTGTAGTGTAAGGTATTAAATATGATTATAAATCGACATCTACATTGAAATCAATGCTTCTAGTGCAAGCAATCAAATAGGATTATCAATCAATATCTACACTAAAACCAATGCATCTAATTCAAGCAATGAAATATGAGTAGAAATCAACATCTACGCTAAAATGAATGAATCTAGTGTAATATATTAAATATAATTAGAAATCGACATCTACATTGAAGTAAATGCATCTAGTGCTCCTATATTTACAACCTAAGTCTATAAAGACAACGCTCCTGTATATACAACCCTTAGTTCTATATCAAATTCATTTTCAATTTTCAATGATTTTTTTTTCTCTAAAAAATAAATTAGTAAGATACCATATTAAATTTTTTTAAAGTGAATTCGCTTATGATATATATAATATTATTGGTTTTATTTTTAAATAAAGGTTTTAAGTGGTTTGTATGCACATAATATAGGCATAACCACATATCAAAGGGTTACTATATGCGATATGCATATAGAAATATTATAAAACCATATTTTCCAAATGTGGTTGATATAAGCGATAGGCTTTTTAAGCACATTAATAATACTATGGGATTTTAAACACCAAGTATTTATGATATTATAACTATATAAATATTAACAACATATATTTATACATATTCTTATATGAATATAAATATAATTATAAACTCATATAATTTATATTACATTTATTATTGAAAGAATATAATATATAATTTTAAATAATAATATAAAATTATAAAATATACAATAACATATTGTTCAGTTATATAAAAAAATTTATTATTATATTATATTACATAATGTATTATAATAATTATTATTATTTATTATAATAATATACAAATTAATTATTATCAGCCTAGATCCATCTTAAGACCGGATCTATCAAGCACTGAGAGAGATCAAAGCTCTCGAGGTGCAAACCTATTTTTTGAGTGCAAAACTTGAGGAAAGGTTGCCTAGAGAGATTTGATCCCTCTCGGCCCTTGATAGATTCAGTTTTAAGATGGATTTAGACTAGTTTTAGTCATGTGCGGTCATACAAAATTTGATGAAAATCTAATTATTTTGATAATTTTAAATATGCTAAATATGTCTAAGGTTAATTAGGTCAATTTAATTTAAAATTTTCTTAGTTACCTCATTTTGTTGAAATAAGAGAGATTGCTAGTAACTTGAATGATGAAAAATGATGAAATACAAATTTTGAGTGCAAAGTGTCAATGTAACAATTTTGATAGATAGAAAATGTGAATATTAAGAATATAGTAAATTACAAACAATCATCATTGCAATCAATTTGAAAATATTTTTTTCCATTTCTTATATCGATCACATGAAAAGAGCAGGTGGAATCATAGACCATTCAAATATTTAACCTAAGCTACTATAGTAAACAACATACCTTGTCTCTATTGCTGTCTAATATTAATAGTAGTTTTCTCCAAAGTCAATCATTGTGACTTATGGAGTGTTAAACCCCAAATAAGTTTCAATGGTAGTTATTTTCTATTACCACACTTGAATGCAAAGTAATTAACAATGTTGAATGATGGAAAATGGGAATGATAAAAATGTACCCAATTATAAATTCAAGCAAACATTTTTTTTAGGATGAAAATTCAAGTATTATATTTATGGTTGAATAATTTTTTAAGTGCTTACATTGAGAGAGAGTGTGTATGTTTTGGAGGTGGGAATGAGAGACAAGGGGAGATAGAGATATGGATGGGGGGAGGGGTAAGAAGAGAGAGGCAAAGTCAAGGAGGGAGGAAGAGATATGGATATGTAGAGAGAAATGTTAGAGAGAGAGAAGGGGAAGAGATAGAGAGG
>APFE031429056.1:44785-67567 GCA_000404065.3 Pinus taeda | reverse complement strand
TATATATATATATATCAGTGTAATAAAAGTTCTGGTATTAATGCAGTCAAGCCTCACCATCATTCGGACAAGAAAATTAATCAAGAATTTTCAGAATGCCTTGAACGCATATAAAACAATCATAATAAGAGTCTACTATACATATCGGGTAGAACCATTGTAGAAGAAACAAAATTATGAATACCAGAATGATTCGTACATTGTTTTAAACAAAAAGAATAGACATGCAGAGACCAGTCAAGCCGAGATAGCCAGGTCATACTATAAACTAAAGAATCAATAGACCCACATCAGAATAGAGGAAGCACGAGAAGGAAAATTAAACTATATTTCTGCGTATAACATGTCCAAGGAGTGCGCAGCTGAGCTAAACCAAAATATTAAAAAAATCATTAAATCCCTTTCAATACAGGACCGGAAAATATATACATAACTTGTGACCATGTGCCGAAGCTAACAGTACTGTTAATATTACAACCCAAATAAACAGAGGAACTGCGAGTCCTTAAACATGACATGGAATACATCACGATACAACAATATAGTTCATGAGGACAGAAGCCTCATTGAGCGGCAATCTATGGATGCCTTTCATAGCAGAGAGGGTAACACAGTCAAAACCCTCCTTCAAAAAAAACCAATGAATAACCTGGCAAGAGGATGAGCAATTATTAAGCCGTTGAAACCGGCAACCTATTAATTAACAACCCTGGTATAGTAAGGGATTGGAGTGAAACTTACCGGGATAGAACCGTCGCCATGCCTGGGCGGAAGCTGCTACCTCTCCATAACCCATGGCGTGGAATTTCTCCAAGTGCTGCACAGTTTACATACAACGAAAATATTAGAGAATCGTTCCTTCTTCTTACTCAAACCAAACAATACCAGGTCGATTCAAAGGTAGCAGCAAATTGGGTAGGCAGTACCTGGTTGCTGGGAAAGTCTCTAGGGTTTGTAAATTGGAAGGCGTTCAGCTCACCATCTACAGAAAGAACAAGAACAATCCTCTGGTCCATAATCTGTTAACCGGAGGAACCCTCTGGAAGCCAAACCCTAACGCAACAAATGAAGTCAAGAACCCTGAGCGCCTCAATGAAAAGTCACCCGGAGCAATCCCAATCGTTCGATGGAAGGGGAAGAATTCCCTCCATTGATTTAATCTGGGATCCCAAGAACAAGGTACCTTGCTACAGTATTAATGTCGACTGCACCGCCAAGGATTAGTAACTGAGCTGGAGTAAAGTGGATTTCAAGGTAAAGTCTAGCTGTCATGCTCTCGGCAAGCTATCAATTAATGCGAATTCGGAATGATCTGTTATCGTACCCATCAACACCAAATCCATATGGTAAGCGAATCCAAATGCACTTAAATAGTATGACTTGTAAGGTTGGAAGTGAAACATTCATAAATTAAACAATGAATGGTTAGCACGGTAATTTGTACAGTCATTTAATAAATAAATAAATAAAATTTATTTACCAATATTTATTTACTGTGGTTGGGAAGTTGTGACACGATCATACATCTTCACTTTCCAGATTTCGAATTTGTTTTTGCCATTGAACTTCTTGATCTCAAAACGAGCACTTTGAGTTTTTGCCATGTTGTAACAAACAAAATCTCCAATTCCAACTTTTTAATAAATGAAGTTTTTATTTGAAAATGCCTTTGCCTTATACTATAATGCCTTTACCTTATAATAAAATTCTTCTGTAGTACAAATTGCAGATTTTGCAAAGAGTAAAATGCTTGGCGCTCCTTGACAGCGAAAGATCCATGCCACAAACAAAATCCACGCGAGTCATGAAATTGGCACGCTTAATCCTTGCGTTTCGGCGCCAATTGGGATTTTGGCGCACTAGCGCGAGTATAACGCTCAAAACCGTGCCAATGGGCGTGCCTATTCCTAAATAAATCCCGCCAACCCTTCCTTTGGCTCAAAATTGGCGCAACTGTTCTCGACGAAACCGCGCCAACAACAAAGCTCTACCTTCCATAGCAAACTTGGCGTCTCTATCACACGTACCAGCTCCACAACATGCTCTGATACCAATTGTTGGAGCAAACAATGCACAACGGAAATTTAAAAGGCATACAGAGCACATATAAAATCATAAAAAATAACACAGATTTAACGTGGTTCACCCAACCAATCTGGGCTACATCCATCAAAACAGAGGCATTGGCAATCTTATTATTCAACAGGAGATTACAACAATTTTAATTCCTCACACACTCTCTTCACTACTCAAAATCCTCTATGGGCTTATATTTTTATAGCTAGGAGTAGAAAACTGAATCATAAATTCTCTCACAACAAATATAGGATAATATAGCAACAAATCCTATTGTTGTCACCTACATGAGATTTTTGCTAAATTTAATAAACAGAAAATATAATTACTTAGAAAATAGTATTTAGTAATGGCAGTTATGAAATAAGACCAATTTTATTATGTGTAAGTAAAATCAATTAATTAAGTTTACTATGTGAAAATACAATTGCTTAGAAAATAGTAATTAGTAATGGCAATTCTGATTACGAATGAAATAAGACCAATTTTATTATGCATAAGTAAAATCAATTAATTAAGTTTATTATTTGAAAATACAATTACTTAGAAAATAGTAATTAGTAATGACATTTCTCATTACTAATGAAATAAGGCTCATAAAATCAATTAATTAAGTTTATTATGTGAAAGTACAATTACTTAGAAAATAGTAATTAGTAATCACTATTTTGATTACGAATGAAATAAGATCAATTTTATTATGTGTAAGTAAAATCAATTAATTAAGTTTTTTTATGTGAAAATACAATTATTTAGAAAATAGTAATTAGTAATGATTACTAATGAATTAAGATCAATTTTATTATGTGTAAGTAAAACCAATTAATGGCATAGTGGTCGGGGAAGTCGTTTTCACGCACCCCGCCACGATCGATTCCTGTTGCGCAGCCGATGCTGGTGCATATTCGGCCAATGTTGGAATATTCCGATTGATTTGATGACTGCGATGTGGTTGCAATGTGACTCCTTATCAGCTTGTGCTGATATGTATATTGTGTAATATGATTGTAACATGTGGCTTTTCAGCGGAGACCTTCCCCGCATGAAAAAAAGAAAGTAAAACCAATTAATTAAATTTATCATGGAAAATACAATTACTTACAAAATAGTAATAAAATCAATTAATTAAGTTTTTTTTATGTGAAAATACAATTATTTAGAAAATAATAATTAGTAATGATTACTAATGAAATAAGATCAATTTTATCATGCGTAAGTAAAATCAATTAATTAAGTTTATCTAGTGAAAATACAATTACTTAGAAAATAGTAGTTAGTAATTACAGTTTTGATTATGAATGAAATACGATCAATTTTATTATGGGGAAGTATAATCAATTAATTATGTTTTTTTACGTGAGAAAACAATTACTTAGAAAATAGTAATTAGTAATGATTGCGAATGAAATAGGATCAATTTTATTATGCGTAAGTAAAATCAATTAATTAAGTTTATGATGTGAAAATACAATTACTTAGAAAATAGTAATCAGTAATTAGTAATTACAATTATTACGAATGAAATAAGATCAATTTATGATGGGTAAGTAAAATCAATTAATTATGTTTTTTATGTCAAAGTACAATTACTTAGAAAATAGTAACTAGTAATGATTCCGAATGAAATAAGATCCATTTTATTATGCGTAAGTAAAATCAATTAATTAAGTTTATTATTTGAAAATATAATTACTTAGAAAATAATAATTAGTAACGATAGTTCTGATTACGAATGAAATAAGATCAATTTTATTATGCCTAAGTAAAATTAATTAATTAAGTTTATTATATGAAAATACAACAAATTATAAAATAGTAATTAGTAATTAGAGTTCTAATTACCAATGAAATAAAATCAATTTTATTGTGTAAGTAAAATCAATTAATTAAGTTTATTATGTGAAAATACAATTACTTAGAAAATAGTAATTAGCAATGAGAGTTCTCATTACTAATGAAATAAGATCAATTGTATTATGCCTAGGTAAAATCAATTAATTAAGTTTATTATGTGGATATACAATAACTTCGAAAATAGTAATTAGTAATGACAGTTGTGATTACGAATGAAATAAGATCAATTTTATTATGCGTAACTAAAATTAATTAATTAATTTTATTATGTGAAAATACAATTACTTAGAAAATAGTAATTAGTAATGACACTTGTGATTACGAATGAAATAAGATGAATTTTATTATGCGTAACTAAAATCAATTAGTTAAGCTTATTATGTGAAAATGCAATTACTTAGACAACAATAATTAGTAATGACAATTTGATTACAAATGAAATAAGGTCAATTTTATTATGAGTAAGTGAAATCAATTAATTAAGTTTGTTATGTGAAAATACAATTACTTAGAAAATACTAATTAGTAATGACAGTTCTAATTATAAATATTCCTAAATAAAATCATCAACAACAACCCATACTTCAAAAATGGTTGGAAATGATCCAATTTCTATAACAACTACATAGATGCTCCACAATCCATCATATTAGAAGGAACCTGAACAAAGAAGCAAATTCGATTGGCAAATAGTACTTAGAGATCACTTGAGAGCATAACATTTTTGATAGGGGAGACTTTCCATATCCTAGTTAAAAGTCTCTCGCCGTCCTTTTTGTAATTTTGTTATATGTCTATAATCTTTTGACTGTTGCACGTGGTGAGAGTGTAATTCCGAGACATGACTGTATATGTTTAGATGATATAGGATCTTTAGAGATATAAGTGAAATGTCTCTGAACTGTATTTATCTTTTCTATCCGAAGGTGATGAGATCACCATATTTTCTTTATTAAGTGATTTGCTAAGATCATTATTAATCTGTAGATGGTTGATTTTTGTAGTGTCATATACATTTTGCTTATAATATATTATCATGTTTTTTTCTTACCAAAAAATAAAAGTAAAGTAATTAATTAAGTTTATTATGTGAAAATACAAAATAGTAATTAGTAATGATTACAAATGAAATAAGATCAATTTTATTATGCGTACGTAAAATAACTTAATAAAGTTTATTATGTGAAAATACAATTACTTAGAAAATAGTAGTTAGTAATGATTACTAATGAAATAAGGTTAAGTAAAATCAATTAATTAAGTTTATTATGAAATAAAATTACTTAAAAATAGTAATTAGTAACAATATTTGTGATTATAAATTAAATAAAATCAATTTTAGTATGCGCAAGTAAAATTAATTAATAAAGTTTACTCTGTGAAAATACAATTACTTAGGAAATAGTAATTAGTGATGAGAGTTCTAATGTAATAAGATCAATTTTATTATGAGGAAATAAAATCAATTAATTAAGTTTATTCTGTGAAAATACAATTATTTAAAAAATAGTAATTAGTAATGACAATTCTGATTAAGAATGAAATAAGATTAATTTTATTATGAGTAAGTAAAATCCATTAATCAAGTCTATTATGTGAAAATACAACTACTCAGAAAATAGTAATTAGTAATGACAAATGAAATAAGATCAATTTTATTATGCGCAAGTAAAATCAATTAATTAAATTTATTATGTGAAAATACAATTACTTAGAAAATAGTAATTAATAATGACAGTTGTGATTAGAAATACGATCAGTTTTATTATGTGTAAGTAAAATCAATTAGTTAAATTCATTATATGAAAATACAATTACTTAAAAAAAATAATTAATAATAACATTTCTCATTAAGAATGAAATAACATCAATTTTATTATGTGTAAATAAAACAATTAATTAAATTTATTATGTGAAAATACAATTATTAAAAACACATAATTTTACATTGTTCACTACCATGTTTGACTTTTAAAGTGGCAAAGCAACCAGTGCAACCAATAAATGAGAAAGCCCATAAGTAAAAAATGGTTAAGAGGCTAAATTCTTAAGATTTTAGAGGAAAAGGAATGGACTTTGTTTGGCTTATAAGAGTTTTTGTGTGAAATGTTAAGGGAAAGTGATTCGTGAAAATGCACACCCACAGTTTATTGGAATTCCTAAAGAATTCCTAAAGAAGTTGGATCTTACATCATTCATAGATGTTAGTAAATATTTCACATTGTTATTAGGATTTTTTTTTGTGGAAATTAGGGATATTATGAAAGAGTTTATTGTTATACCAAAATTCTCAAAAGTTAATAAACTTTCGAAATCAATAACAAGAATATCCAGACTAGAAATTATAGATTTCATCAATTCTAATCCAAACAATACTAAAATATTTTATATATTGATTAAATTTATCTCTATGTTCAAATTAAATAAAATATATTAATAATTTAATAAAAATGTGAGTAATAAATTTATATAATTTGTTTAAGTAAATTAAAATTTTAAATAATTTAAACTTGTGTAAAAACTCTTTTACAAGAATGACAATCTTTGATAATTTCCGTTATCAACTCAGTGTAAACATTGTTCTCCGATTTACTTTCTATTCGACTCTTTTCGACCGGGGATATTATTCCTTAAAAATAATTTAATAAATTTAATTATTTCATTTTCTTCCGATCAACATTAATCTTAAAATTAAAATTTAAACTCTGTTAATTTTGAATATTTTTAAAATTAAATTAAGGTATCGAAACGCTTTTAAAAATAAATTACTCTCTTCTCCCGGAGAGAGCCGGAGCTTGCTGCGAGGGGACCGCCATTAGAGCCAACCAGGTGAGTTCTTCTGTCCCTTGCCGCCAATCACGAGCAGCCATGAGGCTTCTACTGGTCCCGCTTTTTTGGGTAAGCTTCCCTACCAACTTTTGTCTGTTTTCGGGGATCTTGACTTGCTTACTCGCTAGCTTCATGCACTGCATGCTCATGTCTTGCTGCCAAGTTTTTGCTCAATCGCTTCATGAACTCTCTCTTTATAACCTGGACTTCTCCTCAGTATCCAGTTTTTTCTAGCATCGCTCCCCGTGACAGGGCGCAGGGCTCCTCCTTGCGCCTGAAGTCTTCCTTTCCCTGCGTCTTTTCTGGACCCTGCTCTATTATCGTTTGTTGGTTGGCTTTCCTTCAGCGTCGCGGGCTTTCTCTCAGGTTCAGGACCGTTTTTTCTGGTGGAGTGCTTAGACAGACACTCGCGCACATTATTTATCTTGGTCTGTTGGTTTATTTGGAAGTGGCGGAATGACTCCATCTTTAACAGCTCTTGGAAGCCTATATCTTCTATTTTACTTAGCATCAAAGCATTCCTCGACTAGGCTTCATTTTTCTTTCTTTTGCAATGCCATCTGGAATATTTTGAACATACAGTTTTCATTGTAATGTCTTACGAACTTCTCTGCCCTTTTGGTACTGCTCATCAGCCTACTATGTTTTTGCAATGATCTGATCTCTATGCCTTCATGGCTCTGTATTTTTCATCTTGCTATGCTTTTGATATGATCTGATCATTACTATGTCAGATTTGGGTTTATGATATTATATACTATGTCAGATTTGGGTTTATGATATTATAAACGGTGATATGTAAATTGATTTTTAATTATCAATATAAAAATATGATTTTTCTTCTGAAAAAAATTGATAATAATGCAGGTTGGTTTTCAAAATGTCATTAATACACAGGTTTACTGCAATTCAATTTTTTTTTTAATATATATATATTATATATATAATAATATCCATGTAGATTCTAAATTCAAATTAACCATAAGATTTTAAATTCTAAATTTACTTTAATAAAAAGATATTTAAAAAATGGTGTGCAGAGCACAATTATAAAGGTATCACATAGAGGGGTTCTAGACATTCCAATTGTGTTAATTTCCCAGTCATTATGCATGGGTATGCATGTTGACATTCCACATATTTATTATTTATTATAGAATATGTGTACCACTGTCAAAAGATGGTATTAGGTTGAACGGTATTGTCCAAGACATATAATATTATATTCCCAATATTAATTGTATTCTGCAATGCGTAATTATAATGACTTAGATGTTTCGGAGTTTTATTATTTAATTTCGTTGTCTCATTATTTAATAAATTCCAAAACATATGAAAAGTATTTGTTCGATTTATAATAGGATGGTCATGTTGAGATTAATGTAGAAATAGTTCAAACCGAAACTTAGATTAGGATTATGTTCTTGTTTTATAGGATTCAATTCAATTTTGCTTGTTATATATTCCGCATGTAATGTATGAAGTGCAGAGTGTGTACTGTAGAGGCAATCTTATAGGTGGTGTTTTACACTTGTAAAATGCTAAATTGTTTAATAAAGATTGATTTGTTGTATTTTTGACATGGTATAGAGCACCAACAGCAATGAGTAGTAGCAGGAGGAGGAAGGGAGAGAAGATGATGCATTTGTCAAGCCAAGTCTAGAAAATGATGATTAGACAAGGTTTGATGCTACTCCACCATTGAGGATAAAGGTCAGTTGCTGTCAAGATATAGGGAAAATTCTTTTATAACTAATATGATGAATGTTGTTGAACCCTCTAGCTATAAAGAAGTCAGTCAATATAGTGAATGGAGCATTGCTATGGAAGAGGAATATGAATCAATTCTCAAAAACAAAACTTGGGATTTAGTTAAACTACCTAAATGCAAACAACTCATAAGATGCAAATGGTTTTCTAAGTGTAAATTTAAAGCAGATGGGAGCATAGATAAGTATAAAGCTAGCCTGGTTGCAAAGGGGTATTCATAGCAAAAAGGCATAGATTATGATGAAACATTTGCCCCCGTAGCTAAATTAAACACAATGAGAACGATAATTTCTTTAGCTACCAAACACCATTGGATGATTCACCAGTTAGATGTTAAATCTATATTTTTAAATGGGGACTTCAAAGAAGAAGTATACTTAGTGCAACCTGAGGGGTTGGTCAAACAGGGGGAAGAACATTTAGTTTGCAGGTTGAAGAAAGTGTTGTAGGGACTAAAACAGACATCGAGGTCATGGTATGACAAAATTGATTCATTGTTCTTGCAGCATGGTTATAAAAGAGGCAAGAATGACCCTAATCTTTATACCGTGTTTGATAAAGAGGGAATGATTGTTTTGATTTCTTTATATGTAGATGATCTAATCATTACATGGAATGTTGATGATCCCATTAAAGAAATCAAAGAGCAGATGTCACAAGTTTTTGAGATGACAGACCTTGGATAACTACATTACTATTTGGGTTTGGAAGTCTGGAGGAATTCTGGACAAACATTTCTGTCACAAAGTAAGTATGTAAGGAGCTTACTGGAAAATTTCATAATGGATTAGTGCAAAGCTACAACAATACCTTTACAACAGAACTTAAAACTTCCGAATGATGATGGATCTGAGGAAGATGCAACATTTTATAGACAATTGGTTGGGAGTCTAATCTACTTGACTACGACTAGACCTAAATTGGCTTATGCAGTCAATGCATTGAGCCAATTTATGTTAAAGCCCCTTGAGAGCCATTGGGTTGTAGCTAAAGGTGTTTTAAGGTATCTCCAGGGAACCTTATATTTTGGTATTGTTTATACTAAATTATGTGATGTTAGATTGACAGGTTTTTCAGACTCCAATTGGGCTAGAAATGTAGATGCAAACGATCCATAACATGCTATGCATTCAGCATTGTATATGGGGTCATTAGATGGAGTAGAAAAAAAACACAATATCCTTGTCTTCTGCAAAAGCTAAATATCAAGCTATGTGTGCAGCAACATGTGAAGTAGTTTGGTTGAGGAGACTTCTCCTTGATGCTGTAGAAGAATAGAAGGTGGCAATAGTTATCAAATGCGACAACCATAGTTCCATCAAACTTGCAAATAATCCAGTATTTCATAAGAACACAAAGCATATCGTTACACAGTTTCATTTTGTCACAAAGAAATTCCTGTCAAAAGAAATTCATATTTAGTATTGTAATAGTTGTGACAATGCTACTCATATTTTTACCAAACCTCTCGGTAGAATCAAGTTTGAGTTGTTTAGGGAAGTGTTAGGCATATCTGTGAATCCATTTCTCCATTAAGGGGGAGTGTTGAGATTAATGTAGAAACAATTCAAACTGAACCCTAGATTAGGATTATGTTCCTGTTTTATAAGATTCAGTTCAACTTCCCTAAATGTGTGCTTGTTATATATATTGTGCATGTAATGTATGAAGTGCAAAGTGTGTACTGCAAAGATAATCTTACAGGTGGTGTTTCACACTTGTAAGCTGCTTAGTTGTTTAATAAAGATTGATTCGTTGTATTTTTGACAAGTCATGGATTGAAATGATGAATATTTTTCGAAGCTCTTAATAGTGATCTTATCTTAATACTACATATACAACACATTTTTTTACCATAGTTTTAATTTTATTTGATTAAATTGAAATTATTATTTTTTCTAAAAACAAATTATAGTTTTATTTAATTTGAAAAATAAAAAATAAAATTGTAAGTTTAACTAGCACAACCAATTGAGGATGGTTGGGTCTGGTTTGCAAGGCCATCTAAGATCAAAGTTCACGGACGTTGTCACACTAATTTAGGTGGAGGAGACATGATAAAATCCAGGTGGAGGAGACATGCTAAAATCCAATCATCTTATGTTCGAGTGCGATCCACGAGTGACTTTCATGGCTTAAATGCCCTGAGTTGCGGTTTCTCAAGCCAAAATTCAAACCTGGAGGAACACAGACAACTTGACAAAAAAATATAAGAAATAAAATCACATTTTGCATATAACTATAAGAATTCAATTGTTGACTAATGCACAATAAAAAAATACAAAAAAATTACATATTTTTTGGAAAAGCTAAGTGTGATAAAAACCAATATAAATCTAGTTTAAACACGACCTAACATTGTGTAATTTTTCCTTGTTTAAATTGTATCCTTGGATGCTATACAAATTATATAGCTTAACTTGTAAGTTAAAAAAAAGTTGGATTTTTGACCCAAAAAAATATATGTGGACCAAATTGTAAAAAGTTAAGTCTATTTCAATTAAGTTTTAACCATAAAAATTATTCTTTTCAATTGCTATATAGAATATATACATAATAGTTTTAAAACAATATACAATATATACATAGTTAACAGTAAAATATTTTACATAAAAGGTGTATGCAAACATTTGACCTACTCACCTTAAAATGATTTTTTATTAATAATATAGATTTAAATATATATCAATATTAGTTTGCATTAAAATATTTAACTATAACTTACGATGAATTTTTTATTTAAATATTTTTAAATTTATGTATTTATTTATATAAGAATTTAATGGATACATAATCCTTATGTTATTATTCTATTAGAAAGTAACTCATTTTATTATTTTCAATTATTTTATTTATTTTGAGTTTGAATATTTTATTATATACAACATTAAAATATTTTCCTTTAACATTTTTTTCTATATAGAAATATATGTGAAATTGGTAGCGACATAAATTAGTTAATATAAATATTCAAATAGTTTATTAAATAGAATGTTGAAATATATTTGAAAAGTACATGTTACTCTCACAATTTTTTTAACTTCTAATTACTTTTACACAAAATGATATTGTGTCATATGGAGAATTAACTACACATGCATAGCATATTCAATAGCATATTCATTTTATTTTTCATTATAGAGGACATTGTTTTTCTATTAGAGTATTTGATTTTTATTTTAAGACGGACTTTTGTGAACTACACTTTGAACGCAGGTGAAATTACACCCTCATACTTGTTAGGTGTGTGTTATATTCTTTCCACGATTAGTCACATGAGCAGGGTCAGAGAATGGTTTCAAGGGGAACCCTATAGGAGGTGCGGGGCAATGCCTTGGGAATTTCTTTTGGACCCGATATTAAGTGGGTGAACCTACCTATGGTTTCGTGCATGGGTTTTGCACATGGTTTTGGGCATGATGGTTTTGTGTCCATGGTATTTTGTAGATCCGGCCAAAAGAATTAAGGTTATGTTCGATTTCAGGGTTAATGGATTGAGGTTTATGAATGTTTCGACATGTATTATATGTATTGTAACATTGAAAGGAACATAATGAAAAATCAATCTGGTAGTCCCGATTTTGGGATCGAGGGGAAATCTCTATGTATATCTCTTTTATGTTTTATGTTCTCATCATCTTTATTTTCTGTTTTTAAAATTCATATCCAGGTAATTTTTTTACAGGGTTAAAACCTACAATACTAACTATAAAATGAGCCTCTCGACTCAATCACTTAGTCGTATTGTTTTGTTCCTTTCCACTTCTCTACCTTTTTCCAAACTTCTTGATTGGTTTTGCTAGTTGGTTTCCATCTACTTTCAAGGGGACTTCTTTGTCTAATTCAGATACATGAGACCTCTTTATGACCCCTTATTTTTCAATGGTCGCTTTCTCTTTTAGCTACTCTGGTTCCATTATCTCTATTGATTCAATACCCTTCTAGCTAAGAGCTAATGTTCCTCACAGTCCCCCACTCCATCGTTTGATTTGATGCCAAGTTGTGGCTCTGCTTATGTATTTGGAGTTACACATACCTAGCAAATGTAAAGATAATTTTTGATGTATTGTCCAAATAAATTTTTCTTATTTTCCTTGAGTATTTTCAATATCCTCCATGAGCTCACAGTGCAAGAAAGGAAGAGGGGTGTTTGACAACATTACCCAAAGTGGCATCGTTGTTAGCTCCATACTTGTCACATCAAACTCTTGGAACCATGGGGTAATAAAAATATAAGCTCTACCCCAAAACCATGATCCTTTGTTTAGAACATTTTACATGTCTTGTTGTGTACAAATTGTAGTATGAAAAATCCCTTTGAACATAAGTAGAGATTGCAGTTTATTGTATAAGAAGAAAACACCTTGTGGTATAAGTCCTTAGGTATCTACTAGAAATCATTAGACTCACATATTAATGCCTTAGTTTCTAGATTAGTAAAGTATGATTTGACCTCTAGGGTTTTTACATCCATAGCTTGTATCTTGTCCATTTTCTCGACATGTAAGGTTCTAAAAGAGTTTGGATTTGTTAGGCTTGAGCATCCACGTTGGCAGCCTTCTCATTCAACACATCTTTGAAATAGGTAAATTCAAATTTTTGTCATTTGAAGATCCACCTTTCAATCTTAAATTTAATATTAAAGTGGAGTTCCTTTCAACTCCATAATCTATCTATTAATTATCATTTTTAAACAATTTCCCTTTGAAACCTTAGTTGTGTCAACACACTAACAAACCCAGGTTGTTCTGAATAATCTACTTCAAATTGTGTACCACATCCATAGTCAAAACGATTCTTAGAAGAATAGATTTCCCACTTAAGTTTCTTATGAAGATCTGATAAACCTATCTTTTTTCATTTTGAAATCTATTGAGCTGGAGATGATCAACCCTAGGGCCATTCAAAATTTTTACGAATTCATTAAAAAAAAACCAGCTCCACCCTCCATGTGTCAAAGAGATCATGACAAGCCCATTCTTAAGCACTCCGTCTTTGATAGAAACCTGCATGTGGTCGACCTCAATACTTTGCAAATATTTGTAAAGAAAAACCCTAGCTCCAAAAGATCCCCATCGTTTTGTTGAGCTTAAATTAAAATTACTTAATCTTACTTGGAATATATATAGAGAAAAAATACATAGAAATTCAAACATGGTAGCTCTTCAACTTTTCATTTTTACTTGGAATACATATAGAGAGAAAACATATGTATAAATTCAAAAATGGTAGCTCTTTAAGTTTGCGTTCATGAGAGGTGCTTCAAGGATTTGTTATTGCATTTTAATCCAAGGGAGAATGATAAGTCGAAATGCATTATCAATACTTTGTCCCAAAACTATCTTCAATCATTTTGCTAACAACGTTGAATTACCAATGGAGATTACTATGATGATAATAGCATTATAAAAACCAACAAGTACCATTAAGATACAAGATATAGAAAATTATTATGGTAATCTTGTTAAAACAATCAACCACCATAAAAATACAACAAATTATTATCTTTTGTGGTTGATAATGTTAACTAATCCTTCGGGATTGTTATTGTATATTGTATAATATGTAATTAGTTTTACATTGCATTTTTACAGTTAATAAGTTACCGAGTGTTAGGTCCCTATACTACTAGTGTAACCCCTTATTGTTATTGGTACAACCTCCTTATTATATTTTTGTGCCCAGGTAACCCCTATATTATTATTATTGTGCCCCATAGAAGCCCACTATTGTTATTATTGTGCCCTTACATTTTATTGTTATGTCAGCTCTGATTATATTATGACCCCTTAGACTCCTATATATAGAAAGGAGGTCTTGTCATTTGTATCATCCAAAAATTGTTCATTTGTGTAATGTAAAGGAGGTTTCCCCCTCAAAGAGGCTTATTTCTAAGGCATTGATCTATCTTTTCTATCTTTTTGTGAGCTGGTTTCCTAACGTTTGGTATAAGAGCTTTGGATTCTTGGGTTTTCGCTGCTCCAAATAGGTCATTGTGGCATTTTCACTATAACTTTTTTTTGTGACGTTTCAGAAGCTAAAAATAAAACCCATTTGAGATGAAATCTCGTTGAACCGGGGGTCCAAATGTCAGAGCTTATCTCGCTATATTTTCAGATATATGATCTGAGGAAGTTATAGTTTTTGCAAACTCCAGAATTTCATCTAAAACAGGTCATTGTGGAATTTTCACTATAAAATTTTCGCTACGAAGTCTCAGAAGCTAAAACAAAAACCCACTTGAGAAGAAATCTGTCTGAATCTCGCATCCGAATCTCAGATCTTTTCTGGCTATAATTTCAGATATATGATCTGAGGAAGTTAGGGTTTTTGCAGACTCCTGAATTACATCCTAAACAGGTGACCGTGGGAAAATCATCATAACTTTCTCTCTGAGCAACAAATTTAAATTTCATAAGAAGTTACAGAAAGATGGAAAACTATAGTTTTCTGTGCATAGTTTTCAGATCTGAAGGTCGAAACAATGTCGCGAGGCACATCATACAAGTTCGCTCTACTGAAACATTATATAATCAGGTCATCTTAGGAGATTGGGCATAACTCTTTCTTGGAGAATCAAATTCTGATCAGACTTGCGGGATTAGAAGGAGGACTCAGAGGGCTACTACAGGAGCTAATTTCACAACTTTGAGATCTGAAAGTACAAAGTTATAGTCATTTCAAGATGGAGCTCATGAAATCAAGAAAAGGCGACATGAGCAAGATTGATGGAAAGGATCGAGTAAATTGGATACTACAGATGGAGAAATATTTTCATCTACGTGGTATACCATTGTTAAAAAAGGTATGTATTGCATCTTCATATTTAGAACCAATCAATTTTTATGGTATAAAGGGCTTTGTTCTTGTAAACAACTTGTTACGTGGTCGATTTTCATGGAGTAAATGATAGCACATTATGAGGATACAAAGAGCAACACCTTCTTTAGAGCAACACCACAACAATTGGAAGACAGGAGAGAAAAAGGGATTTGTTACAAAGTGGAAAGAAAAATTATGGCAACAAGGAATTCTACCCCTCACAATTATAAAGATGGAAGCGTTGTTTCTCCTAGCCTTCCACAACCTACAAGGGTTACACCACAAAAATTAGAAGAAAAAAGAGAAAAAAGGGCTTTGTTACAATTGTGGTAACAAATACACTAAAGGTCATAAGTGTGCTAAGAAGAAATTATTTTACATTGATTATGGAGAAGAGGAAGAAAATGATCAAGAAACATCAAAAGAAGAGTATATATACCAGGAACCAACCCCAGAGAAAGAAGAAATGAATTCGACCATATCTGGTAAAGCATTGGAAAGAGTTACCACTCCTAAAACTCTCAAGATAGAAAGACATATCAAGAAGAAAAAGGTTCAAGAAGTGAAAGATCACATCGAGAAAGAAGAAATGAATCCGACCATATCTTGTAATGAATCCGACCATATGTGGACAAAATTACCATTCCTCAAACTATCAATATATAAGGACATATCAAGAAGAAAGATGTTCAAGAATTGAAAGATCACATTGATTCTTAAGAAATCAATCCGACCATATCTCGTAATGCATTGGAAGAAATTACCACTCCTCAAACTATCAAGATAGAAGGACATATCAAGAAGAAAAAGGTAAGAGTGTTGATTGATTCGGGTAGTACCCATAATTTTATTGATTGTAAGATAGCCAAGGAATTGAAATGCTTCCTATATCCAGCACCGGAGTGTCAAGTGATGGTTGGAAGTGGAAGAACCATAAATTGCTCTCGAAAGTGCCATAATGTCAAGCTATCCATGGGAGAATATGTATTGAATAGCCCAATGCTTTCCATTCCAATGGGTTGTGCTGATGTTTTACTAGGAGTCCAATGGCTACAATCTTCGGGTATGATAGCTTTTAATTCTCAAGAACTTTTCTTCAAATTTTTTTGGGAAGGAAAGGAAGTTGAATTGAGGGGTATCGAAGGAAAAGCTGGAAAGATAATCAACTCTAACAACATGAAAAAGCTTCTAAATAAGTAACAATGGGGTGTAATTCCATAATTATGTTCACTAGAGGATCCCACATCGAAATCATGTATTTCTCCAGATCTCCAAAATGTTTTGGAAAACCATTCCAAGGTATTTGAGACTCCCAAAGGCCTCCCACCTATTCATGATCATGATCATGATATTCATTTGATTCCATGAAGGGTTCCTCCAAACATTAGGCCTTACATATATCCATATGCAAAGGAGTGGGAACTCATTCAAAAGTTGCAGAAGATCTCAATTCAAATAGTATTGCGAGAACTTCACAAGGAAGGAAAAATCATATTGGAACCTGAAGCAGTCATAGAACTAGGAAATCGAAAGCTACGAAATAGATCAATTTTAGAGTATCTCATCAAGTGGAAGAACATATCCGCTGAACATTCCACATGGGAGGACGAGAATTTATACAAAAGCATCAAGAACTACTCAAGCGTTGAGGACAACACTTTTTTAAGGAGAAGGGCATGTTAGGTCCCTATACTACTAGTGTAACCCCTTATTGTTATTAGTACAACCCCCTTATTATATTGTTGTGCCCATGTAGTCCCCATATTGTTATTATTGTGCCCAATAGAAGCCATTATGTTTTATTGTGGCCCTTTACATTATTATTATTGTTATGTCGGCTCTGATTATATTATGACCCCTTAGACTCCTATATATAGAAATGAGGTCTTGTCATTTGTATCATCCAAGAATTGTTCATTTATGTAATGTAAATGAGGTTTCCCCTTTGAAGAGACTTATTTCTAAGGCGTTGATCTATTTTTTCTATCCTTTTGTGAGTTGGTTTCCTAACACTGAGACACAACTGTCTGGTACCTAGATTTCACATGTATAAATAAGTAATTTTATCATTAATATGGCACTCTTTCCTTGTGCTCTTTCATTGTTTCTTTCATTGTGGAGTATATTTGGGCTTGTATAGTGGTATCAAAGCCCTAGTTAAGTTGTTCCTAAAGTCCGTGTATTTGAAGTCTATGGCGTAAAGAAGACCGCGAAGTGTGAAGACTGGGAAGATAGAGTGTAACAGAAGGTTAATCTAATCTAGTGGAGAAACGCAGTGGGATGCCTAAACTATTGACTCTCTGTAAGTTTCATATCTTTCCGTCATAATGAAAGATGACTAGAGAAATTCAGTGGCATAAATTTTTTAGTATTTACATTTACTGCAGTAAACAAGAGTTTAATACCACAGTAAACATGAGTTTAATGACAGTAAAATTTATGAAGGATAATAAGATGCATTTACTGCAAATGGGAGATGTCTAAAGGATACAAAGTTTGAATGATACAAGTTTTTATAGAAATATTTCTGAAGAATACAAAAAATTTATTGAAAAGATACAAAGTTTGAATGATAAAAGTTTTTTACAAAAAGAATTTCTAAAGAATAGAAAATTTTTTACTGGAATTTTTTACTAAAGTATTTGTGAAGGATACTTAAAATGAAGTATATATATATATTGGTGGCTTGAATAGAAATTTTAATTGAAGAGTGGTCAATTTTATGGAGAGAATAGATATTTTTTGGTGGCTTAAATACAAATTTTAATTGAAGAGTGGTCAATTTTCTCGCGAAGAATGGAGTTGTTCTTAATGGAAAGGAAAATTATCAAGAGTGGTTTAGAAAGCTTAAAATTGCCCTTGTTTTTAATAATTTGTGGGAAGTTTGTCAAGGCAAGAAAGATAGTGATGGAAAAGAAATTTCACCAGAGCCGCCTAATAATGAGAAGCAACATGCAATTTGGGAGAAAAATGACAACAAGGAATATGCATTAATAACTACATTGGTGAAAGAATAGGTAAGAAGATATATCGTTTCTTGTGTTACTACACTCGAAGCACTAAAGAAGTTGAAAGAATTGTATGATTCACACTCAGAACTCGAAATTATTATGTTATTATTAACTTTGTTTAATTTGGAGATGAAGGATAATGATCATTTGAGTAGTGCCTCTGAAATAAAAACTATTTTTCATGATATAGAAGCCACTGGAATTAAAGTATATTTACAACTTACAGCTTTTATAAAAGTTCTTCACCCTGTCTATTCAAACTATTTGGAATCTCTCAAAGCTAGTGAATAGCTAAGGGACATTAGATTTGATAAACTAGTAAGAAGAATAACTAAGAGAGAAAAAGCCTTTGGAAGAAAGAGGCTCCACCTAACTCTAATGTAGAAACTTTGTGCCTTGCATAAAACAATCAAAAGTCTCATGTTGAAACTTCTAGAGGTGATAAAAGTAGTAGAGATCGTGGTAGGAGAAATTATAGAGGTAGGGGGGACAAAAATAATTAGGGAGCTAGACAACAAAATGATAGACAACAAAGGAATTTTAATGATAGACTAGCTATCAAATGTTTTAGATGTGGTAAAATTGGTCATATTTCTACTAATTGTAAAATCCCTTAGGAGAAAGTCAGTGAAAGGAAAGAACAAATAAGTGAAAAGAAAGATCAACCACCACCAAACAAGGGAAAATCATCAGAGCTTTCACATTACATTGTTGCTCACTGTAATTTCAATATGAATGATGTTTTCAACACCACATTTTCTTCATGGCGAGATACTTGGATTTTGGATTCAAGAGCCACTTGTCATGTGACATTTAGGCAAGATTTTTTTGAAACTTTCAGTGACGATATTGATGGTGTTATTTACTTTTCTAACAAGTCTCAAATTAAAAAATCTTGCATTGGGTCTATTCGTTTGAAGATATCGATTTTTCCAGATTATCTTCTATAAGATGTACTTTATATTCCAATGTTTCAGTGAAATTTGATGTCGCTTATCCATATTTGGCAGCAGGGGCATTCTACTCATATATTTGATGGCATCATCAAGATAAGAAGAGCATCTGATCATATAGTTATTATGACCAGTGTGGAAGAAGGTACACTTTTAAAATTAAATGGTACTTCATCTACTAGTTCTTGTGAAAGTTCTGTTCTTTTGGCACAACAAAGTGATATCCTGTCTCCTAGCTTGTTGTGGCATGCTCGATTTGGTCACAACAATTATCGCAGCATCAAAATTATGAAAAAGCAAGGTATTAAAGGTCTTCTATCAGTTCCAAGAAATATTACACCTCGTGATGCTTGTATTATAGGAAAGCATTGTAAACAAACTTTTCATAGTTCTTTCAGATCTTCATGAAAATTAGGTCTCATGCATTCAGATTTATGTGGACCTATGCCTGTTACAACTGCAAATGGAAATAATATGTGCTGACATTTCTTGATGATTACTTGAGAATGTGTTGGGTGTATTTGTTGAAGAATAAGTCACAAGTGTTTGATGTTTTTTAAAATTTTCATTTGATGATTAAAAATGAAACTCAATAGAATATAGGCATTCTCATAACTGATAATGGTGGCGAGTACACTTCTCATCTTTTTGAACAATATTTGAAGGACAATGGAATCAAACATCAGACTACCGTACCTTATAATCCACAACATAATGGCGTCACAGAACGTCTGAATAGAATTTTTCTTGATATGGTTAGATATATGATGTTCTTTAAGAATGTTAAGTTGATGTTTTGGGGAGAAGCAATGCTTTGTGTAGCTTATATTCACAATCATTGTCCTTCTTCTGTCATCAATAATAAATCTCTTTATGAAATGTGGTATAATCATCTTCTTGTTGTTCAACATTTTAGAGTCTTTCGTTCTCTATGCTATGCATTAATTCCTAAACATCAGCGCAACAAGTTGGGTGTTATGAGTCGCATATGTATTTTCTTGGGATATCCTGCTACTTCCAAAGCTTATAGATAGTATGATGAGGAGAATAAGAAGTTCATTCTTTCTAGAGATGTTTTTTTCTTTGAATTAGATAAAAGTAATTCCACTATTGATAAGAAATTGGCTCATTTGGAGAAATTTTCATCTAAGAAGTTCTATTTTGAATCTAATAATATTGTTCCACACACTAAAGGGGGGGTTCCCATTCTGGATTAGTTTGTGCTTCTTCCATATTTGACTCATGAGAATGTTATTGCTGAAGAAAATTTGGATGATAGTAATGTTTCTGTAGGACTAGAAATTGCTCTTGAAAAGCCTGTTCTTGAGCCTGTCTTTCAAGATGAGCAACCATCACCACCGTTTCAAAAACCTTTACGAAGATCTACACATGCTCAAAAAGTTCCAAGCAAGTATGATGATTTTGAAATAGGAATGTCTTCTAAAGGTGACTCACATAATGTTTCTCATGACTGTGAATTGAATCATTGTACAATTAGCAAACTTAATTCTTTTGAAGAAGTTGCTAATTGTGATGAATCGAAGGATGCAATGCAAAGGGAATATGATGCACTTATTAGGAATAAAACTTGGAGGTTAGTGGAACCTCCTGCAGGTGTCAAACCCATTAGTTGCAAATGCGTGTATAATATCAAATACAAAGCAGATGTTTCGGTTGATAAATACAAGGCAAGACTTGTAGCAAAAGGCTACACTCAGAAGGAAGGCGTTGAGTACACAGAGACATTTGCTCCTATAGCAAAATGGGGCACAATTAGAACTCTGTTTTCTCTTGCAACTTAGAATAGATGGAAGATACACAATATGGATGTCAAACCATCTTTTATGAATGGAGATTTGAAGGAGGATGTTTATGTGTTTCAGCCTGAATGTTTTGTTGTTAAAGCCAAAGAGCAAGAGGTATGAAAATTGGTTAATGCTTTGTATGGACTGAAACAAGAATCTTGTGCATGGTCTGAAAAGTTAATTGAATTATAAGTTATTTGATCTTGATGATGCAACTCTTTTTGTTACGAAAATTGGAAAGTAAGTTATATATTTGGTTGTGTTTGTAGACGATTTGATGATCACTAGAAACAATGATGACTATATAGTGTCCATTAAAATAGAATTATTGAAAGTTTTTGACACGATAGATTTGGGTTTATTACATTATTATTTAGGTATTGAAGTTGATCAGAAACCCAAATATATTTTCATTTCTCAGAAAAATTATATTGGACAATTATTGGACAGATTTGGGATGCCGGATTATAATCCCGTCGCTACTCCTATGGAGCAAAATTTGAAGCTTACTTCCACTGAAGGAAGTATGTTTGAAGATCCAACAAATTACAGGTAACTTGTTGGAAGTTTAAATTTTCTAACTACTACTCGACCTGGCATAGCTTTTGTTGTAGGGATACTTTCTAGGTTCATGCATAAGCCATGTGAAGGTCATTAGAATGTAGCAAAGCGAGTGCCCAAGTATTTGGAAGGCACTCGAACATATGGCATCAAATATTCCAAAGTTGTAGATTTCCATCTCATCGGCTATTCAGATTCTGATTTTGATGGAGATAAGAAGAATGGAGTCTCTACTTTTGGTCATTTGATGAGCCTTAGATCAGCAAACATCAGTTGGAGATCACACAAGCAATCTGTTCCCGTTGATTCTACCATTGAAGCCAGATATGTTGCAGCAACTCAAGCTACAAAACAAATCATTTGGCTTCTCAAAATACTTGAAGACTTATAAGAGAAACAAAAAGCTTCAACTCCACTACTTGTTGACAACTCTTTTGCAATTTAGTTGGCCAAGAATCCCAAGTTTCTTGATCGAAGCAAGCATATTAACAACAAATAGCACTTCATTCCACATTATGTAGAGGCCAAAGTTATTCATTTCACACATTGTTCTTCTTCCAAGCAGATTGTAGACATATTTACAAAGCCATTAGGACGTGAAAAGTTTGAAAATTTCAGAATGTTACTCGGAATGTCAGATGTCCCTTCGGATTAAGGGGGGAATGTTAACTAATCCTTCATGATTGTTATTGTATATTCTATAATATGTAATTAGTTTTACATCGCTTTTTTACAGTTAATAAGTTACCGAGACACCATTGTCTCGTACTTAGATTTCACATGTATAAATAAGTAATTTTATTATTAATATGATGCTCTTTCCTTGTGCTCTTTCATTTTGTTATTTCATTGTGGAGTTTATTTGGGCTTGTACAGATAAAGGTAAAGTAAATGTTCAATTTCCATCAATTTTTCTTTCCACTTCTGTTTTTTTTTTTTTGTAAATATTTTTCACCTAGTTCATTGTAAATATCAAGTTTTGTGTGATCACTAAAAGAGCCCCAACTCGTGTGATTTGTGTGTGAATTTCACGTTTTAGCTTCTCTGCCTTCCCAACATTTCTTTAGAGTAATTGTTTATATTTATTTTTTTAATTAATAA